>JAMKCH010007591.1:0-75260 GCA_023653785.1 Ophioderma brevispina | reverse complement strand
TTTTGAGGGAATATTAGAACAGCGCCCCTTCTTACTGACAACAATAAACAATAGTCAAAACCTATGGCGGCTGGCACAAAGTGTGGTATTTTTATTGGACACACTTGTATATCACAACTGTTGGTTGGACCCCATGCAAAATTTCTCCCTTTAGAACAATTTTAAAGGATTAGCAGGATGTGCTAATCGAAACATCTAAAAATATATCAAAATTCATATTTTTATATTTGTACTGGCATGGATATGCGAACATAACCTGAAAGTGTCTAAGCGTGAAATGGTATTAAAGACATCCTGATTCTGTAAGTTCTATACGTGCGTATCACAAATTTCCGACTTGAGATAAAAAAAGCCCTTCCCGGTGAATATCACAGATTTCAGGGATATTATACACCATGATCAATACAGTTTGACCTCAATAACACAAAATGATTGCTCTTTGTTTATTCTGCGTACCCCCGTGTAAACACAATTAGCTGTTTAGTGCAAATTTTGAGATGCCTTAAATGTTTGTCTATTTTGCGGGAGGACGGTATGAACAATGTCCTCAACTACTTCGTTTTCACTATTTGATGGTTTGATCTACATTAAAGCAGTAATATGGCATTGTAACCAAATGTTATAAGTTTAAAAATGCATTCACATTGTTTCGATTCTCTCACATTTTCCCTGCTAATCCCTTTAAAGACATAAGTAGTGATTTATCAGAAAAGAGTCAAAAATATTTGAAAAAAAAATTTGCAAAAGAATCAGCTGAAAAGTGGGTGTAAAGGGGGATAAGTTTGTAGAAATCCCATAAGTGACTTTTCCAAATGAAGAAGTGACAGAAAACGATTTAGAAGAAACCGGCAGTGTTCCAGGATACGGTTCTCCATTCATTTACGTGTTGTAATAAGTGTCCGCTTCGGACAGTCATGACTAAAGTTCCGATTTGCCTTATCGGGGTGCTTCTGGTCGTATCATTTGCAGGGCTGTTTAGGATAATGTAATGTTACATCCATGCAAAATCTGATTTTTGATGATTTTTTTGATTTTCTGATTTAGCAAATCACTGATAGTGCATGTAAGCAGTGACAAAAACAATGTTGAAACTGATGTAAATTTAGGTATGAAAAAGCGATAGCACTCCAAAAATTATGAACTTTTATTCGGGAATTGATTTCTATGTTACAAGCCCGGGGGCGGGTATCAGTGGAAAACGGTAGGTACATATGTGCCGCGCCGCCGATATGGGTCACATTTCACCCCTTACTATAACAATGGTCATTTTTCCCACCAGGAACTATATTGATGGGTCATTTGTTGAGGTCATTGCTACTATATACAGGGAAGTTTTTCAATTTTGGTCGCAATTTACTATGAAATGGGTCCATTTTCTGATATTCGGTAAAATCACAATGAAAATGGTTGATTTTTCCGATTTTTAGAAAAGTTACTATGAAAAAATGGGCCTATTTTGCTAAGATTACTATGTAAATGGTGCGAAATTTCAAAGCCAACTATAGAATGGGTCGAATTTTCTGAACCAACTATATAAATGGGTCCATATTTTTGTACAATTGGCACTATAAACATGGGCATTTTTTTTACCCGGCGGACGCACACCTGTACCCAATTTTGGGTCGAGGACCCCCCCCGGGTTACAGCGCCCTCTATATGACCATTTCCCATACAAAGACTTGTAAAACTAGATTTTGAATGGAAAATCAATACATTTTGCCACAAGATGTAGTTATGGAATAAATATCCAAAATCAGTTGTCACAAAACTGTGTCCGGTTGATATTTTTGTTTTACTTATTTGTCATAATAATGGAGACTCAACAGCTAGCTTAATATAATAGGTGAGTATATGGAAGTTCCTACGATATTATTAACCCACTAGCATTCCTCAGGGCAATATTATGGTATCGCAGTGTGAACGTGCATCAACCCAGAAGCCCAAATAAGTTCTTGACAACTGCTTGCAGTTTGCAATTGGTGAAAGGCCAGGTGGTCCTAAAACCACCATTTAAAAGAGCCATGGCCCATTTAAATGGTGGCATGGTGTCTATGTAGGTGGAAAAAGTACAGATCATGATCATTAGGTTGTTGTTCGAGCCCCGCGAAGGGCCAACGTGTTGTGTCCCCTGGGCAGACACTTTATCTTCCGATTGTCTCACTCACTTCACCCAGGTGTAAATGTGGCTGTTAGGGGTAGTCCTTACGTGCGCCGTTGTTATGGGCTGCCAAATTTTCAATAATGTGAAAAATGTGATTTATCCTAGGAAAGCGGAATAAATGTTAAGTGCTTTGAGACTTAATTGAAGTGGCTATATAAGCTAAGATTGGCACTTTTATTTATTCCTTAATAGCCTTATCCCCAGATGCCTGGAAGTCTGGCGACGGAAGAAAGCTACTATTTTTCTCATTGACACTGAAATGCTTAGGACTAAAAATATTAAGTTTGGATATTATGATGGATGTGCCCATGTTTGGATCGACCCATACTGTATATTTTACACAGGACTCTATGGGCTTAATCATGTTTTTTAAGCTGTCACATCAAAACGGAATCAAATATCGGTTCAAAACTTTACAGAGGGGGGTTTTCAAGATGAAAAACTTTTTAATAATTCATTTGGATCATGCCATTATTTTAATTTTTGTTTATCTTTCTTTGTCTGGGGGAACCCCTTCAGAGCAAACACTGTTTTTCAGAGGTGCCCAGGGTTCATACATAATACATCCAAAATTCATAATAAAAATATAAAATGCAATATCAAAAAGCAATACCCATTAAAAATAATACGTACAATTTCATGGATTACTTTTTGAAACCAGTCTAGCTGGAATATTGCACAGTAATTTAATCTGCATATTCATTGTGTGTGTGTGCAGCTGCAAGAAATTATGACAGCAACTGTAGGTAACCAAATTAGGTACTGTTAGAATGGTGATGAAGGACTTCAGAGTCCTCCTGCCTGTAATTTACAGAATAAGGTATGATTTGAGGAGTCGGTCCCCTCTTTACGACAAATTGAAACCAAGGGTAATGACATATTTTATGGAAGAATGAGGCCGGAGGCCAGTTCTTCCACGCAAAAATAATGGATCGCCATTCCCCCAATCATATCTTTATTCTTCAATTCTTAAACAGATTTATAAATCAAGGTAAGCTTTAACCGCATTGTGCAATCCTTGTGGCCTGGCTTACATACAACAAAAAGGATTGCCACGACCCATTGAGAAAAAATCAAACAACCCTTTGAACACAAAGAACATACGCAGCGAGAACCCGACATTGGCAGCGCGCACTAATATAGCAAAATGCAGTACGACGCAAGTGGCAGAATCAAACTCCAAATAACATCAATACGCACGCGTACTTACCCTGGGTTCATTATCGACTGAACACTTGCATCATCAATGAAATTGCTTACATTTTCACAGCTGTTTAAGAATTGGTCATTTTCTACCATGTGTCTTGCAAATGTGCACATTGAAGTACCTAACAGTAGATGTGCATGGTGGGTACCTAAATAGTGTGTACTCCATACAGGAAGTTCACATGGAGTACCTACAAGATAATCACACCAAAGGGAAGAATCTGAGTGTGTATCTGAATAAATCAATAGACCTGACTTTCAAAACTACATTAAACATATTCAATGTATTTGTCTTTTTCATAACAGGTCCAAGACCGGCAGTTCTTTTACAGCATGGCCTATTGGCTTGTTCTACAAGCTGGATCTCCAATCCAGCCAATGAGAGCCTTGGTTTCATTCTTGCCGATGCTGGTTATGATGTCTGGTTGGGAAATGCCCGCGGTAACACATACAGCAGAAAGCACAAGCATTTCAAAGAAAGACAAAAGGAATTCTGGTATTGGAGGTACAGTTTATAGATGTTTATCAAGTTAAAATTGATGTCAGTGTTGGAACATATTACCCTGATTGTTCCATAGGAGCTCATATAGCAACATTGGTAGCAACAGAGAGAAGCTCAAGGGTCTTTAGTAGATAGCAGACATAAAAAGTGAAATATGGGCTTTTCATTTAAAAGCTGACTCAGAGATATCCTGATGAGGGCGCACTCATTTTTCAAACACATCATGTTTTTTGCATATGCATAATGTTTGTCCATATACAAATCATTGTATCAAATAACTAAGCTCAAATCAAAGTCCTCCATATAAAAAATTACATCTTTGTTATAAAATTCTGGATATTGTGCATAAATGTTTACTGCACGAAAAAAATCTGATTCATCTCTAATTTTTGGAATTAAGCATTTTAGGTGACTATCTTTATTTAGTGTAGATGACTATTTTTAATTACTACATACAAAAAATATATTTCAAAATCTTGGAGTCAGCATTTAAGTGCAGTACCAGTGGGCATTCCCCCCCCCAAAAAAAAGAGCAACAATAATTTTAAAAAATCAATTTGAGAACTATATTTTTAACATTTTATGCATAAAAATAACAAGCCCCAAAACAGATAGGGACATTAATAAGAGGCTAAATACATTCAGGGAATTTGTGTGCTTACTTTTAAGTTTGCCATAACTTTTATCAACAAATATGTCTATTACATGAATATCATAGACTCATACTCATTGATTTTAAAACCACAAAGGTCACAGTTCTAGTATGCGATGCATGTTTCTTTCTCCACTTTGTCACAGACGGGTCAACACAGTGCATGCTGTGAGAATCAACTGTAGTGTGTGTTTTCTTGTGTTACGCCATTTCCACATCATCTGTTGAATTAATGTCGCCGGCGACATTAATTATAAAATCGTTCCGTTTACCCATAGGCACGCTGATTTGAGCTTAATAATTTCAGGTGAGGGCTAATGCATATAAAAGCTTTACAGCCATGCAAAAATATCAATTTTGAAATTTTTCAAATGTGCCAGTGTCTCTTTAACATTGTCTGCCTCCACGAACAAGTTGCTGTACTGCGGACATCCCAAGTCCAATTTTTTCGTATATCTCACACCTTTGGTGCAAGAGTCATAAAAACATTGGATGTGGGATGATTGCAGTAGAGCACCTTGTTTGTGGAGGCAGACGAAAAAGACCTGAATATTAGTGATAAATAACTAATTAAGCTTGATCATATTACAAATATATTGTTATTCTTAATTTTCTTTCTTCGTCCAGTTGGGATGAAATGGCCAAATATGACATTTAACATCCATGGTTACTTTCGTCCCTCAACACGACCGTTACATAAAACATTTCTACGGTGGGCCATTCACAAGGCACCACTATGGCCTTTGCTGGGCTGTCAATCAACAAGGAATTGCAGCGCAAAATCAACCTCTTTGTGGCTCTTGCTCCAGTGGCTATGTGTCAACATATAGCACCAGTGCTTTGAGGCTATTTGCTCCTTCTTGTAGTGTTAAGCCATAATGTAAGGACGGGTGATAGTGAAAGTGTACAGGGTACAGATGTTTTTGCTTATACTTGGGTGCAATGTTGTAAACCTAACTTGTTACATGTTTTGAACCACGTAGGCAGTGGTGTACTCTGGGGGGCTCAGGTAAGGGAGTGCAGCGCCGATATCCTGAACTTTGGGTCTTGCAACTGATTCGTCTCGGAAAGTAGAGCTTTTGGAAGTGAAATTTTGAGAAATTTGCCATGCTTTGGAGCTGAATTTGGCTAAAATTTAGGTTTTGGGCAAATACTTTCCAAAGAGAGGACCTTAAGAAATGAATTGTGCTTAAACTGGGGGTTTTAATGGCCCGCATCTACCCATCCCACTTCCTAATGTCAGTGCCTCCCCCACCTTGATCATCTGTGTTCCTTAATATAAACCATGTAGGATTAGTAAATGGTCTGGTGCGATGATTGAAAGTCCATGGCCCGATCGCTAATAGCCGCCTCGGCCCCAGGGACCCGAGATTTTAACCGAAGTGGTCACATTTTGGTTAATCAAATAAAGTTACTATTTTTCTCATTTACTCTGTGACATCTTTAGGGCTAAAGGATGTTTGGTTTGGATGTTATGAGCGAAAATGTGCCCCTTTTTGTTTGACCAATATTAATTTTACAGAGTACCTAATGGTGAGTCAATCACGTTTATAGCTCTCACATAAATGGGTTGAAATATCGGCGCGAAAACTCTACAGATGGGGATTCATTGGGGTAAGGCCATTCTATTCAGAAAAAAACTTATAGACTTAAATCGTGCCATCCCCCTTTAAACTACTGTAGGATTAGTAAATGATCTTGGTATTATGGTATAAACCATGGAGGACTGAAATTGTCCCTGGGTGGTATGATAAACCATATAGTGTTTGTAAGGTCCCCTGGCGTGCCAACCATGTCGGGTTAGTAAATGGTCTGTGTGCATGATATAACCATCGTAAGGATTGTTCCGGGTGTGAGATATAAACCTGTTAGGAGTACAATGGTGTGGGTTCATGATAGAAATAATGTTTTTAGATTGAGTAATGGTCTGTGCGATATTAAATCAGGTAGGATTAGTAAGTGGTCTGGGTGATGATCTCAACCATGTATGATTAGTAATGGACTTGATGACAATGATATAAACCAAAAGCTGATCCCCAATCCTTTAACGCGTATATCCGCTCATCATGCCACTTCCGTGGCCAGAGCTATTCAAATTTGCACTGATGCGCGGCGATTAAGCCATTCAGCATCGGTGATTGTTGTCAAGGAGCACAGACGCCACAGAATCAACGGCCAGTGCATTGTTACGCTAGTGGAACGCACTACACGCTTAAAATATGCTTATTTTGTAAAAGGAATGGTGGCTTCTAGTTATAGTAAGATTAGGAATGGTCTGGGTGCAATTGATGATAAAACCATGTAGATTAGTAATGCGGGTGCAGTGGCGCGCCAGCGGGGCATGGGTGCTTTTGCCCCCCAAATATTTTTCTTATGTCCCCCACTAGTTTGCCCCCCCCCCCCCCCCGCCGAAAGCGGAAAAATAGTGTTTTTGGCAAAATTCGGCGATTTGGGGCCAAAAATCCAACAATTTTCGGGAAAATTGTTTCACTTGCCCCCGTTGCCCCCCCCCAGAAAAATATGTCGCTACGTCTACTTTGAATTGACAGTATAGTAAGCAGATGAGACTGAAGCAACAAACCCAGAAAATGGCAATGATCACATACAAAGTGTGTATGCTCACTGCCCGCCCACTGGGGGGCATGAGAGGCTTTTTGCCCCCCCCAATAAGATTTCTTGCTCCCCGATTTGGCCCCCCCCCCCCCCCCCCCCCCCCCCCCGGGCAGAAAAATGAGATTTTGGCAAAATTGGCAATTTAGGGGGCCAAATTCACCAAATTTTGGAAAAATCAGCATTTGTCCAAAGTTTGTTTAAAATCTCCAATATTTGTTATACTTTGCCCCCCCCCATAAATTTCACATTTTCCCCAAAAAATTTCACTTTTCCCCAAAAAATTTCACTCACTTTTCCCCCCGTTTCCCCCTCAAGAAAAGAGGCCTTGTGCCGCCACTGTGTATATTGGGAGGCGACTTTTTTCTAGTTATTTTACCAGTATTCCTTATCCAATACTTCAAAGTTTCATCTTTTCTTATTTTTTTGCAGGCATTCTCTATATTTATCATCACTACCAGTTTCTGCCTCATAGACATGTTTTTTTGATGTTTTATGGCAAACACATATGTGACTATGACCCACGTGGAAACCTGCCAGAGTGTGCTGTTCCTCTTTGGGGGCTACAGTTGTGATCACATAATGCTACAAAACACGAATACCAGTGTACAATATCGAAACAATCCAGCAGGAACTTCTCTATGGGATGTTGAACACTGAGCACAGGTAGGTCAGAATAATCCAACCCGTGAACCAGTGGAGAAAATAAGCTAAACATTTAAACATTGGTCATCATCACTGTTTAAAATCATTGATTGTTCAATCATTACAAAAATCAAAGGGAAAGCGAATTTTTCATCACTGAATTAATAGACACAATGAAAATTACCTCAGGCATGGTCTTTTTTATCCATAGCCATGGCAGAAACTGAGTAAAAGTTAATGCCCTACACTGTATGGCACTTGTGCATGGACGGGTGCCATTATCCACTGTACATTATTGTAGTGACATTTACTGTCATTCATCCTTTTTATAGTGGAGCAACATTTTTTTTTCTGTGCTTCCAGTTAAATATTTTAAAATGGCATACAAGTCCTGTCTTATTGTGCATACAGTTGCACAAGATAAGTCAATGACAACAAAAATATTCAATCCTGAACACAAGATGCCTGTCCAATCAGAGAAGTGTCACTAAGTTGAAAATGGAACCATCAGGGTGCGC
The DNA here is from genome assembly GCA_023653785.1 of Ophioderma brevispina. Lineage (NCBI taxonomy): Eukaryota > Metazoa > Echinodermata > Ophiuroidea > Amphilepidida > Ophiodermatidae > Ophioderma > Ophioderma brevispina. The sequence continues at coordinate 66,966 of JAMKCH010007591.1, read as the reverse complement.
GTATCTAGGGTAGGGGGCGTGCGCTCCCGGTAATTCTGCAAAATCTTGCAAAATCAGCCCCTTTTGGACGTTTTAGCCTTTTCACCCCCCCCCGGTAATTTTGACCGTTTTTCCAAATCGGATCTCCCCTGCCATTAGGATCAGTCCCCGTTAAAGGCCGCCTCAAATTTGCTGAGGATGGCGCCCTCAATTTCCCAAAACAATTGTGTTTTTGCCTGTACATAATGCTTGTCCATAATACTAATCCCTTGTGTGAATGGCCTAAGGCTTAAAAACATCGATTCCTTCTAGAGAAAATCGCAACTTTGTTTAAATTTTTCCGATCCAGAAATTTTTTGTGTTATACAACGTATCCTATGGGACGTAATCTAAAAACACACCCGCACAAAGGGAGTTGGGAAGTACTCTAATTCACTGGATCACGACCAAACACTAACTTATTTACAAGAGGTTAAACACGTTACTTTATCACAACGGTGAAACTGGCAATGATGAATGAACCCGAGCTAAACATAGCCCGTCACCCCAAACAGGGATGGTCAATAACACAACTTGCGTAAACAACTTTTCTTCCCTTCAAAAGGTGGAGAAACGGCATATAATAATATAAGAGTCTTATGCTCTACTACAAAAAACACTAGTGTCATTGCTCAAAGTCACAAAATGATAGAGTCACGGCTCAATTCACAAATGATGGCAAAAGTACGCTAGTCCAGTTCAAAGGACCAAAGTTTATCAAAACTTAAGGCCTTCACGAGTGTGTATAACTACCCCCAGCCTTTGGGGATTATTCTTCCCCTTAATTAATAAAATCAGCGCTGTGGAACACAATCCAAAGCAAAATCTTCAGGTGCTTAGAAGTTTACGCTTATGTCAAGCCACAAGGCCATACGTATTGCTTGCAACGCGTTGCACATTTCGGCAACGCGTTGCGACATTTCAGCACGGCGTTGCGGTGTCCGGGCCAATCAAAATCATTAATTTTTGTGATGTATTTTTCAAAAAAAAAATACCCCCACAACGCGTTGCTAATCTTTGCAACGCGTTGTTGCAAACCTTCACAACGCGTTCGATCATTCACAGCGCGTTGCAAGCTTCACAGCGCGTTGCTAAGGTTAACAAGCCATAAGGTCATCACGTATTGCCGCAAACGCGTTGTGATAAAGTCACAACACATTCGGCAACGCGTTGCGACATTTCGCAACGCGTTGCGACATTTCAGCACCCCGGGGCCTGGGGCCGGTGTCCTCCAATGCAAATAATGAATTTCTTTGACGTATTTAAAAAAACTATAAATCTCACAACGCGTTGCGACCTTCACAACGCGTTGCAAACCTTCACAACGCTTTGCAGCAATACGTTATAACCCTTATTGCCTTCACAAAGCGTTGGAAGTTTAACAACGCGTTTGTGAAGCTCGCACCGCGTTGTTGATGCTTGCAACGCGTTGTGCAGGCCATAAGGGTCAATAACGTATTGCCGCAACGCGTTTTGGATCTATTTTTTGAGAGTGAGAAGGGAGGAGGGGGGAGGGGGGAAGGAGGGGGGGCGCAAGGGTGGGGCGTGGGAAGGTAAAGGAGGGGAAGGGGAGGGGGAGGCGAAGAGGAGGATGAGGGGGAAAAATGGGCATGGGAGGGGGGGAAGGGGAGAGGGAGAGAGTGGGGGGGGGGGGGGGGATAGGGAGGGGGGGGGGGAGGGGTAATAAAAAAGGGGAAGTTGAGGAAGGGGAGCACGGGTGGGGGGGAAGAATAGTGGGAGGAGGGGGGGGGGGGGGACGGTGGGGGGGGAAGAGAAGGGGGAAGGAAAGGTGGGGGGGAGTAGGAGTGGGGGGGGGATAGAGGTAGTAAGAGAGGGGGGAGGGGGAGGGGGAAGGGGGGGGGAGGGGAGCGAGGGGCGGGGAGCCTTTTCATTGTACGTGTACACCCTTATATGGGAAATACGTGAAGGTATGCTTATTGCTGTAGGGCACCCATCCGGCACCGTGATAAGGCGGCCAATAATAACGAAGCATAATGGTACAAAATTGGCACGATTCCAATTTGGTTCCCCTTGAGGGGGCGCCAAAAAAGCGATCCGCATTTTTTGATAAATTGGTTCACGACCCGATTGCAAAAGGATAAATATGGTTAAAGCAAAGGAGTGTAGCCTTTCTAAAGAGTGATTAAGATCGACTGTTTAAACTGCTCTTGGGGATTGTACACATCTCTTAGTGCCAAGGAATTATGTGTCGGAAGTTCTGTAATTGCTATCAACAATATTTCCCGGGAAACTTTCATTAAGCATTGGCAGGTATTCATGGACAACATTTAACAAACCGAGCAATTTATAACTCGGCTACCGTCTTCAGATAGACCGGTATACGAAATTGATATAGTGAAAGTTTTGTCAATTAAAATCCATTGCGAACAGATAGAAAAAAATATGTGAGTGCTAGTAAAAAGTTCAGTGTTGATATGAATACCAGGGTTTAATTACAGACATTACTTTCCGGTGTGCTTAGGGGGAACTCCCCCACGCTTCCCATTATTGTCCTGGATCATGGGCGGGACCGTGATCTGTCATAGTAGCTATTGTGCAACAAACGTTGGCCGTACGGTGGGGAGCTTAAGTATGGGGTTTATTGCTGTTGGTTTAAGATGTTTATCCTCAGAATCATCGTGCGTAACAAAGTCAGTGTTGATTAATAATATGACCGGATTTTCAGAGGTATTTTCAGTCAGTACATGTTCAGGTATTTAATTCCACACCACATAAGACACGGGAGATACAGGCAAGCTATTTTAAATCTTTATTGAATAATGCAAAGAGGACCAGACAATAGGTGATAATTTTGCATGCCTGCATCCTGACAAGAATTTTTGTATTGTCATAGTTGTAAGTTCAGTGTATGAAATCTCTTGTAGTTTTTTTCAGAACAAAATTGCATTGTGGGAAGGTATTTTTTTTCAGTGTTATTTTACAGTGGTTTTAAACTCATAGCGTGGAAGAGGTAGTGAATGTCCTCAATCGATTTGGCTGGAGGACAAGTAATCAAACTATTGTGTCCTGTACCAGTAATGCCCGTCCATTCAATTTTTAATGTTGCGTGCAACCTTGGCAATCAACCACGTATGAATGTCAATAAGGCGTGCAAATACAGCGTTTCTGCTTTGATTCTGCTGAACAACGTCCAGCTTACGGTTTTGATGAAGTCACAGTCAAAAGGTAACCTCATTTAGAAGCAGGGGGGGAAAAAGGAGGCAAACATAACCCTATAAGGAAATTGAACCCACACACAGATTAGACCTACCCTCCCAACTTTTAGATCTTGAGGGCGTTCCTATATAAACTGTGCGCTGAGCACTTTGAAGAGTAAAAAAGAGTTGCCCCATAATAGAACCCAACATGCGAAAAAATCTAAACCCCAAACTTAACCAGTTTGGATTTTCCAGAGCCCAAAACTCAGAACTTATAGATTATGATAAATTCGAAGGAGGTTCTTTATGAAAAGCAGAGACAAAGCAATGCACATCAATATATTACCAGACGCTTTAACCCCATAGCGAACTTTGCAGCCTCAATAAATCAGGCAATTATGGCTGGCCAAATCACGAATGCCTTAACAAGTCGGGTACCTGTAAAAGGCAACACCGTTAGAACATGCTCCATCTCACTACCAAAAAATATTGGCGGGTCACATGGTAGATGAGGAATTACATTATATGCAGTGTTAAACAGTGACCTTATATATAGGGAGGCTGTGACTTCAAATATACACCAAACACAAAAAAACAAAAAGGCAATGCAAAGGTAGCGCCCGCGCGGACTCCCGCATTCTGTCCACTGGTGTTTGGGCCAGAGCTCCATCATATTTTAATGAGCTGTAGTAGGTTTTTTTTTTTTTTTTTCCGTCCAGCCAACCTCCCCCGCACTGCCAGACTGTTGCACTCCCAGTACTTATGGCCGGTCCCCATTTCACTTCCTGGGTAGAGAGAGACAAAACGAGGTAACAGGCCATGCCCAAAGAGCAACCACACCTTGGTGACAACGGGGCGCAAATCCGACAACCTTAATACAATGACCCGAGCAATGACCAATGCAACCAATTGTGCATAATTAGTTCTGTAATTTATTACGCCGTGCAATGCAATCAAATATTTTGGCCAGACTAAGGCTTTAATGACTTTAGAATGGCTTGGTGGGAAATAACTGTAGTTGTTTTCTCCCCACAAAAAATGTTAATGTTACACTGGGTATTAAACTCATAACCCCTACAGCCTATAAAATTTCAAATGGCCAATTTTTATTCTTTTGAAAATAATTAATGAGCCGCCAATGCTGGTGGAACCAACTAGCAAACAAAGGGAAACCTTTACCCACTAGTGTGTGGCATATTGTAAACCGCACAACCCCCAACTATAACCAAATTAATTTACAAAAGGTACAATGTCCAACCCTCACTTATTGATACGCACACAAATCACAAATCAGAGGGTTCAATATGCATGGAGTTTTAAAAGCATCCCAAAACAACTTATTACGGACATGCATATTCCTTAGAGGAAACGCAAAACAAGTTTTTCTATAAAGGATAACCCGCATTACTAGGGTCTCTGGGGGCCCTAAAAAAAACGACAGAAACCCAAATGGCAACAGTTACTGGCCACTTCTTATTGGCGTGGTGTGAGCGTTTGTCAAGCGTGTGTTGTGGTACTAGTGAGAGAGGTGTTGTGCGTGTGTATAAATAGTTGAGTTATGTGTTTCTTGACAAGCGAGAATCTTTGGTTTTGGAGAATGTTTAGCATATTAACTTTTCATTGACGCCCGCTATACTATTGTAGACAGAAACTTGTCACCTGTGAAAGGCTTATTATTTATGTGACGCACCGTCAAACTTGGGTGTGTTCCACTGTTTTGCAGAGCTCATTATTAAAAAAAAAATATGCCGCAAAGACGAGGCAACTTCCAAAACCAATATAACAGTAAATCACATTTCACTTGAGCTAGGAAAAACTCAATTCCCTTGGCCGAACATTTCAGTAGCCTTCATTCACCATGTATTTAGGAAATACACTTCCCTGGTGTTTTTTTTTGGTATGAATATGTGACCCATTTACACGAGGCCAGTTGAAGTCAATGTATGTACACATCAACCACTGAACTTGTGTCCTTTGGTGGATGAACTCTGTGTTTAGTTTTCCAAAAGCAACAATACCTTCAATTTTGATTTGAAAACGATATGGGTTTTGCCTAAACAACATCCATAAAAGAGATGAATTCTTTAATAAGGAAAAACACTTGATGATATTTTACTCCTGCCATCATTTAGCAACACGGTAATAGCATGCAGTTCAACTTGTTTTTGTGCAAATGGGGCATTTTGGGGCATTAACAGCCTATTAACCGTGACGAACTATTAAATAAGCCCCAATGGCGTGAATAAGGCCTATCGAGAGAATCAATCAACACAGTAAAATAAGGCATCGATCCATTAAATGAGAATACAACGTGGATTATAAGCAAGTATAATGCCCAATCCGAAAAAAAAAAATTTTGCACATAAATCGGTTGTGATCTGCACCATCGGCCTAATTGGCATGATACCATGGTAACAATTGTTGAAAACAATTTTCTGACTACAATAGCAATTGATACGCCTAAGTTTGTAAGCCATTCAGAAACACGTCAATTAACTACATTCCCACTTGTTTATGTGCAAATGACATTATTGGTTGCATTAACATAACAACGTTAACGCTGGAGTCAATCCCTTTAGCCCACAAGGTGTAAACTCTGCTAACCCAATAAAATGAGAATGCTATAGAGACGAAGCATAAAAATAGAAAAACCACGTTAATTAGTTTAAATTACATGGTATGATGACTATACAGATTGCACATTAAGTTTGATGGTGTATACCTTTGGTCTCAGTTGTCTATCATGTACGGTAATTATATATCGCAATTGTATTTTCTGATTGACAACCAATAAACCATATTCTGACTCAATAACTCTTGAATGCTGCTAGATGTAGCTTTAAAAACCCGTGAAAATCAATCACAGATCCTTCCACCAAGGCTGGTTGATTGGAGTAAACCTAACAATATAGTGATTTGGTGATCTCACATCCTTCCGACAGTTCATCCACAACGACAACTGTTCCTTTTGACGCTTGTTCTATCGGCATTTTCAAGTTATGTTTTGGAGCTCGAGTCACCCAATTCTCGCCAAGTTAAATACTGAATCTTTGGAGAAACGACGGGCACCACTTTGAGTTTTGTCTTCACAAAACCAAGAAGTCATACATATCACAAAACTGTTAGTTTAGTGTACTCAATCCGTCGAATTCTGCTTTCCTGACACAATATGAATGGGCCTTAGAAATTGTGCTTTTGTTTGTTTTTTTTAATAATCACGTAACAGGTTTCTGATGAAAAATCCACAACTCAAAGGCCTTGATTATTGACCTTAATACCTTGTCCACATTAGTGTTAAATAATTCTGACGCACCGTCTTACCCGATCCTCAAGACACTACAATCCGCGCTTTTTGAACTACAGATTCCAACTCCTTACGACGATTCGAAATATTCAGGCAGGAATAGACTTTGGTCCTATCGCGATCACGGCTGCCATACCCCTCAACATTTTAAAACAAAACGGTTCAGTACATCCAATGGTTCTATTTGGCTAATTCATTCTTAAATCATTCGAACCACTGAATGGCCGTATACAAAGATATCATCAGACGGAGATTAGAAACACAGTGAAGCCTTGCCATATTCTTTAGATCAATTTCCATAGCCACAATTCATTCAGCCAAGCAATTCCTTTAGCACAACATTTATTGATGTCAAGTCCAAAACTAATGACCTACTCCTACCCTATTATGCTATGTGATGACGGTTGGCGAAAAAAGGAACGGTTTAACAAGCCCGGGTGAAAGCAATGCTCATTGGTCAACGGCGCAAGCCACGTGATGTGATTGTGGACGATGACTGGGGTTTATGTACAGTAGCAAACAATGACCCGAGACCAATGGGGCCCATACACCCTTCGCTGCGTGGACAAATCAGTTTTTCCCTCCGAATAAATCTTCCTAAACGTTATTAGTAAAAACGATGTCTAGTTTTACTAGTTTGGGTTATTTTGTGGCCGTTTTGAACTATGTTTTTAACTAGTTTATCCAGTTGTACCAATTAAGCTCTACATTATCTGTCAAAACGCAGTTGGTCCTGCAGGCGAGTACCAAGCCGACACTGCACGTAGAAATATGCTAGATGCAATAGGATACCACCAAATTTCCACAAATGCATTACAACTTATTACTGTGTGTCCTCCAAACTGTTCTTATATCACGGGTAAAAAAAAAAAAACACAAAACCAAAAAAAATTTTTTTGGGGGGGTTTTTTTTTGTTTGTTTGTTTTTTTTGGGTGAAAACTAAGGCGTACGCGTACTGGCCCATTGCGAACCTGTACAAACGGGGCCTATCGCGTGCCGCTTAGTTTTAATCATGGTGTTTTATTCGCAGTCCACACCGTGCGACCTTTTTTCCCCCCCCCCCCCCCCCAAAAACGCACACATCATGCAGCAGATTGTTCGAATCAGTTCAAACAATTATACTCAGATAAGAGCAGAGTGCCCAGACTCCTAGAGCACAAAAGCATCTTGATCTTAAACCCTAATACAAGGGGTCTACTATCAGCCTGATAATCCAGCAGTGTGCATGGTCTGGAGTCATGCTGATCCAGTACATCCGCAGTAGGCCCATACATGCCGCGCCGGGTTCATCTCTAAGCGCAATTATGCCGATAATGACACGATCCGCCAAATAGATTTTGACCATTGTAATTGTACGTTCATCATTTAATTGTGTGAATCCTATTACGCATAACATGCCTAACATTACCTTTATTGCATCGCTTTGGAGACCTCCCACAACATGGACCGTACACATGTCAGTACATCAGGTGCTAACTTGTGCTTGTCATGTGACTGGTGGCGGGAACACGACGTCGTAAAACAATTAGTAGCAACTTATTGGTGGTGCAATTTCCAATTAAGTTCAAGGTGTACAAACATTGCTGCTTTACTAATTTAGACAACATTGTAAACCTGCCGATTCCAGGTAGTAGGAACTGCTAAACTAGGTTGTATCCGTTATTTACGATGCTACGCTTTCGCAAAAGTTGTAGAGCGGGTTAAAGAGCTCAAAAACTGCTAACAGATGCTGAACTGATTTGTCGTACTAATTTTTTTTAGTAAAGCAGGCCGAAAAATCGACTTTTGTTTTCAGTGCATATATTTTGATTGTTTTGTTTTGTATTGGCTATCTGCCATGCTCCCAGAATTTTTCTCTGTTCTCCTTGATAGCCATCTTTACTGGGAACCCTACATTACATTGACGGAAACGTTTATACCCATTCACTATGAACGATGGTCCTTTAAACCCAAGAGTTCAGTAAAAAAAAAAAAAAAAAAACAAAAAAAAAAAAAAAAAAGAATATGCCATTGGCTATTATGCTATTATTTGTAAAGTGTGCTTTAACCAAATTCCTATTTGCATTTATGTGGGAGACGAGTGAGGGCATATAAGGTCACTTCATTCTGCAGAACAAATTAGTGAAACATGTTTAAGGTGCTTTTAGGCATTACTGCGACAAATTAATTAAATGTGGACTATGTGTGCCCAATCCATAAGAATACAATGTCCAATGTTTCTCTGCTATTTGGTAGCCGTGGACAAAGCTGTTTGCAGTCATTTTTAAGGAAATGTAATTGTTTGGTATTTTGTTCACGTTTTCCTTCTGTTTTCACCATAGGTTCAAGAGAGTATATACAGACTGTCCCAAAAAAAAATATACAACAACGATTATTTTTTTTGGCCAAAGATTGAAAGTTCCATCTCAACTTGAGTTTTTACTGATTCTATTTTAGGAGTGTTCCAGCTTTCATGAGATTTTTTAGTTGGTGTAATTTGGGGGTCTTGTTCAGGAGTTATGGCTATTATCTGAGACAGTTTGAAAAACCTGTTGGGGCCAGTTTTCCGGCTATCCTGATAGCAACACAGTTGCCATGAAAATCACGTTCAAGACATTCTTTAATTGAAAATTAAAATAAAAAATAGGTATAAAGTGCTGCTTCTTATGATATAACTATTTATAACTTTATAATAGCGCAATGCTAATAACTACCTGTAGCATAATGAAATTCAATTCCAAACAGTCTGGTGTCTCAGCGTTACTCCAGGTTTCTGCAGAAGTTGGAACCATAAACACCCTTGTAAAGTAAACGGAGACCTTTGCACACAACCGTCTTTCCTTTATGCTCTTCGTTGACACTGCTTTCTTCATTATATTCCTCCGCATCTTGGAGGTAGCTGGGGAATAGGGGAAGGTTAAATTGTCCCTCCACATTAGAGCGTTGTCCCACATTTGTCCCTCAACAGACTTGTAGACTGGTTTACATTAGTTCAGCAGTCCAATTCCCCAAATTTCCATGCATTACATGATTATTGTCCCCTGAGAGTGAGTCCCTCATTTCACCCACAACAATAATGTCTGGTGCTTTTCACTGAAAAATAATATATGATTAGTTCAAGCATGACAATACAATTTACCTGACTTACAATATTCTTTTGGTTTGAAAAGTGTAAGCCCCACAATGATGCTACACGCCTTAATACCTTTAGTTTCTGTGCCTTCAAGTGAAACTGGCCAAGTGGTATTTTATCCTTTGTGTTCAACTGACGATATCTCCGCTTAGGGTCCATCAATTGGATGGCAGAATGCGAGGATTTAGCTTAGGGTCTTGTCTAACAATAAAGTCAATATTCTGGCAAAAATGGACAGTTTATAATTTTTATAAGTTTTTAGTTTGATTGTATAGTTTTATCTGGGACATCTGTAATTTGTCATACTTAAAGCTAAAACAAGGACAGGAATTGATTAAGTAAGAACAAATGGCCGTTTCTGGAGGGTACGTTCTTTCTGAGACACCCTGTATGTAAAGTATTTGCAAGTGTTAAGTGGTAGGACGAGTAGATATGAGTTGAGTTGAATTTGGAAGCTTGTCCTGACGAACATGATTCACTAAATCATAAGGTTTATCAAGATTCGGTTAGAGTGTGTTGTCTTGTACTACCCCATAGAGCAGCAGAAGTAGTAGCCTAACATACATTGTAACAATTTCGTAAATTAATAATGGGCGAGTTGTTATGGAGCGAGTTGATATGGGCAAGTCAAAATGGGCCGATTCAATAATACTGGGACGAATTAATATGGGTCGATTTGCTATACGAGTTGGCATTGGGCGAGTTGGTAGTGTTCTTTAATGTAGACCTTCGAAAATTTCATCAACTTTGATTTGTTTCAAAGTGTGTCGAAGTTGTCCTTTTTGTTCTGTCACAAGAGAGCTTAACGCAGTTTGTAACATTTTTACGTGGGGAGTAATGTCTCAAATGGAAGATCTTTGAAAAATTTCATCACTTTAAATGTTGTTATGAAGGGCGTCGAAGTTGTCCCTTTTTTGTTTCTGCACAAAGGCTTAATAACGCCGTTTCCTACAATTTTGTTACAAAGTGCGTTTTTGTTATGAAGTGGGCGTGCCAACACATGTGTTCCTGTCCCCGTACATTTCAATGCCCCCCTGGCCCCCGCTTTGCGCCACATGTTTTGTGCACTTGGGCAGGCACTTTACCCTCGCTTGCCGCTCATGCCCACGCAGGAGTATAAATGGGTACCGTGTCGTAGACTACAGTGGTCCGTGTGCTGAGTGCCGACACACATCTGTCTGCTACTTGTGTTCTCCATGAGTGTGGCAATGCATCTTTGTTTCAGCACTGTACCAAATGGCTTAGTCTATCTCCACGGTTTATTCCGTAATGTTGCTATGGTAGCTAGGACACTCTCTCATGGGGACACGCAGTTTCTTTTCCTTTACACCTGCATATCTGGGAATGCAAAACAGACTCGCTGTGCGGGATGAGTGGCGATCCCCCACAGTACATTTTATGAAGGGAATCCTGGCTTCAAACGTCAATGACAGAGAAATGGGCCATCCGCCTGCGGGCGCACCATTTGCATTTTGCTACTATGGAGTACATGGATGCGAAAAGATCTAGTCCTGATTTTGAGTTTAACCCTCGTCTAACCGAAGGGGGGTGGGGGTGGTTACCACCCCCCTTCAGTTTTTTCCCCGGGCTTGCTAAAACCCCCTTTTTTGGTGTCCAAATTATTTATGGGGTAATGGTCATTGACCTGTTCCGCTCCTTTTTCATCCAAAACAACCATCCACCGGGATATGGGTAATATACAGGGTGGATCCCAAAGTAATGGATGGGGGGTGGGATGGAATACTCACCCCCCGTAAGAGATGTACAACATGGCCTAACACACACTAGAACATCACAACACTTGATTTTGTACCACTAGATAGCTATGGTCCTCCTCTTTCCATTCCATTTATCTAATGAGACCAACATACCTAGCATACGTCACAATGACGTCATAAATTTCACATTGTCCGCAAAACTGCCAATTCCCTAGACACCACACCAGTGAAAAAATCATAAAAATACAATTTTCGCCAAAAAGGTTAGGACAATCAGAATTTCTGCGGTTTTTTTTACTCTACTTGATGGGAAATGACTATGTTTTATATATGAGCAGCATTTTAGAGCTTATAATAAGTGTTTAATTAATTAATTTCGCTAAAATTGCGAAATACAATTTCCACGCCTATTTCACTATTTTCAGGATTTCCCTACATATACGTTCATGGTGACGTCATAATGGAGATTTGGTACTTATTTCGGTACCAATGGAAAGATAAACTCTAAGCTATCCTTTTGTTCCAAATTTATAGGATTCGGGTGTTCAGGTAACGACATCACCCCCCTCGTGAGTTTTGTTACAAAACATGGCTCAGGAGACGAGGGTGAAGGCTATAGAATACCTCTTTAAAAAAGCAATAATAGCCCATTTTTTTGAAGAGCGCCCTCAGTTTTCAAAAAATTTAATTTTTACACGGTTGGGCTTGGTAACGGGCTTGTAAACTATACCTATACCTGTATGGTTAATGCTCGAAAATGTCCAGAATGTGACTCCCAAATGAAGGAAATTGTAATTGAATAATTATTATCGGGATCCCCGATAATAATTAAACGGCTTGCTGGGAAAGGCCCACAGTACTGAGACAGCCTTATTGCGTGTAAAAACAATATATTGCTCACGATGGGTCAATGGTAGAATTGTGTTGCTGGTATTACTTGATATGTCCGCAACCTTCGATACCATAGACCACGAATTCTTTTGATAGGCTTCAAAAAGAGTATGGTATCGGAGGCTTTGCCCTGGGTTGGTTTAACTCATATCTCAAAAAATAGAAGATAGCCGCGTTAGCATTTCTGGCAAATATTCTCATAGCCATCCGTTGAAATAGGGTGTTTTTCCACAGGGATCAGTTGCAGGTCCAACTGAAATCTTCAGACATTTCAATGTGCGCTTCCCAACTATAACGCTGGCGACACCCAGCTTTATGTCAGTTTCGATCCGAAAGTGTCCGTGACATGGCATCTGCGCGGCTAGACTAACTAATATGCTGCGGAGGTTAGTAGTTGGATTTGAAGACCAAACTTTGTTTAAAAAAAACCAAAAAACCGAGTTCTTCATTCCTCTCGTCGCATGCAAATTAATTCAACGCAGCCCGTTTTCTTTGAAGATCGGTGGATCTGAGATTGAACCCTCATCATATTTTCGAAATCTGGGTATTATATTTGACCCTGTATGAGATGGATACGATTGTTTAATCATTATGCAGCTTTCATGTTTTTCAATTTTCATTTACGTAATATAGCGAGAATTCGTAGGTGTATTGAGCGTGAGACTGTGCACATGCAGATTCGATCGTTGGTCCTTTCGTATGGGCGGCCATTGGGGTCAAAAAGTGTTAAAAAGAGAAAGGACTCTAATAAAGTTGAAAAGGGTGTCTATTAAAATGAAAAACCGAAGGTGTCTAAAACCCACAAAATGTTGTGTTAAAAAAAACCCAGAAGGGGTCTAAAAACCCAAAGGTTTTGTAAACCCCACAAAGGTGTTTGTCTAAAACCAATAACGGTGTGTAAAACTCACAAAGTGTTTAAAACTCAAAACGGTGCGATAAAACTGAGAAAGGTGTCTAAAACCGGAGAGAAGGGTGTGTGAAAGGGAAAATGTCTTAAACGAACACCAAAACGGTCTGTGTAAAACCGAGAAGTGTCTAAAACCCAAAACGTTGTGTAAACCCCACGAAGGTGTCTAAAACCCAAACGGTATGAAAACACACCAAAGTTGTGTACTACCCACAACGATGTGTAAAACCGAGAAAGGTGTGAAAAAACCCCAAAACGGTTGTGCTAAACCACACAAAGGTGTCTTAAAAACCCATAACGGTTTTTTTTGTGTAAAAACTCACAAAGATGTTCATACCCAAAACGGTGTGTAAAACCGAGAAGGTGTGTAAAAACAAAAAACGGTGTGTAACATCCACAAAGGTATCTGACCCAAAACGGTTTTGTTGTGCTAAAACTCAGAAAGGTGTCTAAAACTGAGACAAGGTTGTGCAATGAGAAATTATCTATAAAACCCATAACGGTGTGTAAAACCGGGAAAGGTGTTGTCTAAAACCCAAAAACGTTGTGTAAAACCCAAAAGGGCGTCTAAAACCCATAGGTGTGCTAAAACACACAAAGATGTTCTACTACCCCAAAACGGTGTGTTTGAAACGAGAAAGGGTGTAAAACCCAAAAAACGGTGTGTATCAAACCACAAAGGTGTCTAAACCCCCAAACCGAGGTTAAAAGCAACTTACCCAAACGGGTATAAATTGAGAAAGGTGTCTAAAACCGAGAAAGGTGTGTAAAACTGAGAACGGTGTCTAAATCCCGAAAGGTGTGTAAAAACCGAGAAAGGTTCTCTAAAACCCAAAACGGTGTGTAAAACCGAGAAAGGTGTCAAAAACACAAACACGGGGTGTAAACGAGAAACAGAAAAAAGGTGTCTAAAACACAAAAAACGGTGTGTAAAAAAGAGAAAGGTTGTAGTGATGTCAGCCAAATGAGTAATCCCGCACAGGCTGTTAATACATCAGTTTGGCCAACTGGCGGCAGCACACCACTAAATCCTTCTGGCAGACAATAGTGAACAAATCGACGTTCCCTGGGAACTTGCGGATAGCACTGACGATATTGTTATGATATAATAAAAGAGTGTAAATGGCAAATGCTCTGTGCAAATTAAAAAACAAATAGTGGTTCTTGATTTGGTACCGGAAACGGTAGGAAGGCATCGGAGAAAAGAAGGGTGAAATATGGGTTGGGCTGTTTGGCCGTAGCTCAAAAGTTTGAATGAATTGTGCATGCAAAAAAATGTACTTCTTATAAAATTTCATGAATTATATCACATGGATGTTTATTAAAAGAAAATTTAAAATATGAATGTTACATGGGGTTTAAAAGGTGCGTGTTCCGAAGTCTTCCCCCTACCCCACGATCTTACCCGGAAGTAGTACAAACTTTGATATTCAGCAGATGAAAGGCATATTTTTCATGTCGTCTGAACTTGTTCTTGTTTGTTACCGACTCTTAAGCAAGCCCTCCAATGGCAAAATAAGCGAGCTTATGTTTTAATAGCTCCAATTCAGCATGTACTTCCATTGAATAATGACTATTTTGAGCCAAAAAATGGAAGTTTTTGACTATTTTGATGTCAAGCATAATGATAATACAACACCAATATGATATTTAATTAAAACAATTTCTTCATTTAGTTGTTTACAGAGGACATTATTACATGTGAAAAATTAAACCGTAGAACCATTGCCGATATGTGACTGCAGAGTCAGCTTTATTCATGTACTACTCTTGGCCCTCACGTTCCCGCACCACGCGGCTCGTGTTGAGCCCCAGTCCCGGGGAGGCAGCCATTCCAAAACTGCACCTAATGCCCATCTATGCTACAAAAACAGACTGTTGTCTGTCTCCGGCTATGCATTTCGTTATGCTTTGGCCTAGGCCTATGGGGCTGATATAAGGCCGCGGAGCCAGGGGGGATAGGGGGCGGAGGGCGTGCGCATCCCGGTAATCTGGCAAAATCTTGCAAAATAGCCATTTTGGAACAAGTTTCAGCCTCCAGTCCCCAGCGTAATTTTGACGTTTTTCAGTCATGGATCCCGCCCCTGGATTATTTGGCATGAGGTAGGGAGGAGAGTTCTGAGGTTTGGGATCAGGTGTCCATATATAGAGGTCATCCAGTGGGAACGAAAGCCAGGTAATCGCGCAACCGGGATTGGGACAGTGATAGCAGTGTCTATCTCCAACTTGGTTACTATAGCTGATGCCATGATCACCTGCGTTATGAGTACGTACACGACATACGTCCGTATGAACGAGTGAATGCAGGATTGACTCCGATTTTGTCAAAGGCGTGAAAGACTACGTGCTGCCTTTACCAGTTTGTATATGGCTGACATCACTACACCTTTCTCGGTTTTACACACCGTTATGGGTTTTATACACCTTTGTGAGTTTTAGATTACTCAGGGCTGACATCACTACCCTTTCTCGACGCATAACCCCCGCAGCCGCGCGCAAGTGGCTGTAAGCCTGCTAAAACTAACACGGGGATCCGTCTGCTCATTCAGTCCACGGTAAGGGTATTTAGCCGGCTGACTATGTTTTCAGTTTGTAGACTTATGGACCCATCTTTTTCACAGTCATGCGGGGACAATTGAATATTAATTATTAAAGAACAATATCGTCGCTGGGCGGGAAAAAACCTCATATGTAACTCCAGAGGTCAAATGCAAAACCTCATATGTAAAAAGTGGGGCCCAGTGCTAAAACCTCATATGTGCATTTTGGTCACATCGGGTTCTAGCTTGAATTTCATTCCAAATATGATAGTAAACCATATGGCACTTTATTCAGAATCTGGAGTAAATAATGACCTAAATATATTTAGAAAGGAAAACCTTTCTAGTGCATGGCATTACAGCAAATTATTCAGTTTTGGTGTCTCTCGAAAATGTTACATATGAGGTTTTGTCATGTAACCGTTTACTATATGTGAGGTTTTGCTTTTAAAGGTCAAATGCACATATGCGGTTTTTCCCGCCCAGCGACGATATACAGATGTTGAATCTTAAAAAGGAATGTTATTATGGGAATAACAGCCAATTTTTGGAAAAAATAAAGATTTGATGACGTCAGGGCATTGATTGGTTTATTATTTTGCTTCGGGGGACCCATTCAGGTAAAATGACGGTGACTTGCCATTTGGTCTAATCCAATTGGTCTAATGGCCATTTTGTCTAACTCCAATTGGTCTAATACCATTGAGTCTTACAACCATTTAGGCTAAAAAACATTTAGTCTAATAGCCATGTAGTCTAATATTCATCTGGTCTAAAACTCATATCGTCTAATATCCATATCTTCTATAACCGAATTGGTCTATTGCCAATTGGTCTAATACCCCTCTGGTCTAATATTCCATCTGTCTATATCCATTGTCTAATATCCATTTGGTCTAAAACCCTGTGGTTCTAATATCCAATTTGGTCTAAAACCCGATCTTGGTCTAATATCCATTGGTCTAAAACCCATTTGGTCGAATATCCTTTGGTCTAATAATCATCTAGTCTAATATTCATGTGGTTCTAATACGCATTTGGTCTAATGCCCATTTGGTCTAATATCCATTTGTCTAATGTTCATATGGTCTAATACCATTTGGTCTAATATTTCTATCCATGATACTTTATTGCTTGAATCAGATGATCAAGATTTGTTTTTGAAGCAGAACGAAGAAAAGTAGAAAAAGAAAAAAATCATTACATATTATGACAGTGTTTTACAAAGCATTAATTTAAATTATAAAATAAATATGTTCACTCTATTTTCATATGCGACACACCACCTCCATAAATACGTATGGTCAGGGTAGGGGACATTCTTCTATAAATGATAGCTTTGGGAAGTACTGCATTTGGTCATCTAACGTTGCCGTACGTTTCATGCAGTTTTTGTGGTTTTTGTCCTGTGGTTTCATATTTTGTATGAAAAAAATGGTGTGCAATTCGTTTAGTTTTATTCTTAATCATGTTCCCCTACCTAAGTTTGTTTACATTGGCTCCTCTGTTCATTTTTTGATCCTTAGTGTTTTTTGTATGGTACCCGTGACCGTAGGATGCACCGCTTTGCCTTCCCATATAAAACACAATGCAAAATTGGGCGGGGTACCAAATGTGAAATTCACACGTCTTATGCCTTCACAAATGGATTTTTAGTTTTCCTGTTGCAGGTTCAAAATATTGGGTGGTCACTTTTTCATTATCACTATTCATTATTTTTTTTCAGGTTCAAAACACGCGATACAAATTCCCACTTCCATGCACAATATCAATAGATTTTAAACAGACACGAGACAGAAACTACCTACCTATCAAGTAGGCTACCACTCCCTCAATCTCTTCGTTCTGGTTGTAGAAACATATGACCTTGACACACGTTTGATTTGAATGGATAATATTGAAAGGTGTAAAGGGTTGTTAATTAATCCCATGTGTCAGCATAGCGATGCTTCTCTTCCATGCAATTGTCATCCATCCCGGTCTACTGAATGTTTTTCTTACTTTCTTCAGCACAAGTTGCGTATTACTTGGGAAAGGAGTCATCACATTGAAATCGACATACTCAATCATTTCGTCTCTGCTTCACGTAGTTTTTATTTAAATGGTCACCCTCCTTACCAACTTTGTAAAAATAAAAACAAGAGAAATATTGGAAAGGCGTACACCACAGGCCAAAGTAACTATTGGTTTCTAACCGGCGTTAGAAATAAGAAAATAATGTGGTCATCCGCCGGATTACCAAGGTAGAAATTTTGGTAATCCGCCAAAAATTTTAGTCATCCCGGGATTACCAATAAACATTATCGACCTTTTACATTTTAATTTCAAATTAATAATTACAAGAAACCAACTTACCATACAGGCTAGAGAGAAATAAAATCCTTTCTGGGGCACTAAAGGTCCTCGTGTTAAAAATGTGTAAAATGGGCACCCTCAATGTGTAGCACAAAGTCCCTACTGACAGTGCTCATCATTATTTAAACACAAAAAGGCCAAACACAACACCCCCGGAACCTCCACAAACCGTCCAAGAACCATCCAAAGTGTCCTCCACTTTTTGTCACCATCATTTTTTGACCATTTTGCTGGAATTGGGCAATTTGGTTTTTGCATTTTTTGGGTTTGTGTTGATACACAAAGAGCAAAAACACCAGAACATCCATAAAAATTGTGGGACCATCCAAAGTGACAACGTTTCTTTTAAAAAATAATTATTTTTACCATTTTTGAACCAAAACTGTGGAATCGGTAGCCATCATCACCATTGACCACCAACGGAGCTAAAACAACACTGTGAACCATTAAGTATCCCTCCAGTGTTGGTAATTTTAAGAAATCACATTTTGACCATTTGGGAACGAAATGGCCAATTTGAGTTTCATGCAATTGCCCAACAACCATTACTACACAAAGGAGCCAAAAACAACCAGAAAACCATCCAGTAACCCTTCTGAGACCATTCAAATGTCCACTTGTCTTTAAAAATCATTATTTTTGACTATTTGAAAAATCCAAAACAACTGTAATTGGTTTCCAGGCATTCCTTCTCGTCAACCATTGAAACAACAACGGCCCGAAAACATTGGGCACCTCCAGAAACTATACATGAACCAAAAAAAGTATCCACTCTTTCTTGAAAATCACTAGTTAACCATCTTGAACCAAAATAGCCAAATTGTGTTCCACACAATTTGCTCAACGAACCATTGATACACAAGGAGAAGAAAACACTGGGAACCATCCGAACAATCTGGGACCAACCCGAATTTTAGCTTTTATTTCAAATAATTTTGATCATTTTGGACCAACAGAACAGCCATTTGGGGTTCAGCAAAAAAATACTTAATTGAAATACAAAGGAACCAAAACCCCCTGGAACCATGCCTAAAACAATCGGGGAACCATCCGAAGTATCCACTTTTCTTTACAAATTATTATTTTGACATTTTAACCAAAATATCTAATTTGGGGTTCCAGCAATGGTCAACGACCATTGATACACAAATGATCCAAAAACACACAGAACCCATCCAGAAACCATCTGTGACCATCCAGGTCCATTTTGTGGAAAATTGTTATTTTGACAATTTGTTTGTTTACATCAAATAGCCAATTTGGGTGCAAGGAAATGCTCATCAACTATTGAACACAAAGTAGCCAAAAAACCGGGACCATCCAGAATCACAAAATGCTCCCCTCCCCCTCCTCCACTATCTCTCCCATATTCCCGAACATCTCTCACACCATGCTCCTGAATCTTTGAAACTTGATCAGGCATTTATGTACCTTACCATTACAACAATGGCTCTATTGACTTTCACTACTTAAAAGACCACCAATGTTGAGTTCAAGTCTTGTGGTTTACCGCCCGACCCGCCAAACCTCCGACTTTTAATAAATGTCGGGTGAAAAATGCTGTCGGAAAAGCATTTTAAAAGCAAATTTCGAATGAAGCTTGCTTATACAGTATGTATTGTGAAGAAAAATTCAGAATACTTGAAAAAAAATCTGGACTCTTATGAAACCCAAATACTTAATTCAGAAAAATAATTAATTATGTTGGGATCTTGGCATTTTAACGGCGGGCGGCAACAGGAAACTACAAATTCATTGTGAAGAGCCTTTATGTAAAATGGTTCCGTAACCTTTTAACTATATACATGGTGAGTAAGAAAAAATGGCCCTATCTTATATCTTTTAGAAGCATTCATCTATTGTCTATCTCCGGGAAGGAATGAAGGAATAAGGGAAGAGGGGAAAGTGAAAATTGCAAACTCTGGTTGTCTCGAACCAGGGCCCCACTCCCATGACCTGTGAATATCAACGCAACGGCGATGTGCCAGCGACTTTTCGTGCCTTATTTCTTCGTTCGATGACTTCATTGCGCGTTCGGGGGACTTGTGCATTTTTCTCACTCAGTGCATTGTGTTTTTTGGTGTTTGGTGGCGGTAAGGTTTTGTGTGGGAAAAACTATTTGAAAACGCCCTTTTACAAAGTTATCGTGTTATGGCTATTTTGGGTCTACAATAAAGACAACACTTATACATTTTTCTACCTCAACATCTATCAAAGATGTTTGTTTTCTTCTTTTCGTATGGTATTTTCATTCATTCATTCAACTCTTCTAGAACTTTATATTTAAAAAAAAAAAATTTTATGAGTGATGAATTTATAAAGATAAATAGAGCATCAATTGTACATTTGACGGCATTTTTTTTGGGGGGGGGGGGAGGGGTGGAAATATCACCACACTATTTGCTGCCACACAACTAAAATGTTAATTTGGATCCGTGGACAAAGTGCAAACCGACTACTTAATTTAAAAAGACATCGGTGTGAATGTTTATGTGAATGATCTTTAGAGCAAATCCCGCCTAATAAAAACAGCTTTCCGTGTACCATAATCGTCACGAATCTTCAAACAGGCCATCGACCAAAGTCACATTTTGCGAGATATCGGCGATTGAAGTTTTTGAGAATATGAACTTGCATATCTAAAATTTGAAACATTTTAGGAAATGATTTTATGTGTACTTGTGGACATTGCAACGTTCTTCATTTTGAGCACGCTTTCTAATCAAGTATCCTTTGTTTTCCTTGTCAAAATAGCAATTGGTCTGTTTGCAAAAACAAAAAAACGTCTCTGTGTCTATGTCAAAGGAGACGAATGCGTATTCGCCTGTTTGGCGTACTCAAAAAGAGTCGATCGATCGCCTCAGACAGTGGTATTGAACATACTTTTGCCTGCGGAGGGCGCTAGTAATGACTATGCTTTTTGTATGATTTCTAGCCGTCATCATCTCTTACAGGCAAAATATGCCAATGAAGTTAGAAAAGAGGACTGATGAGGTTCTATTGTTTATATTTTGTAATTAGAATTGATTCAATCAAATAACGTATACTTTAATGTAAAATATATTCATCAAGCTATAAATAATTCATTGATGGAACCTGTAAACCTGTGAAAAAAATGTCCGTAACTTTACGGAAATTCTGGCAGCAGTTCTTCCAGTCATTTTTAGGGTAAATTATCACGAAACTTCTGTCAATTCACGGAACTTTGACAGTAATTTTACAGAAATTTTGTCTCATATTACGGAAAATATGTAGTGTTAACAGACATGTTTCCGTAATTTAATTTACGGAACCAAAAAAAAGGTCCCGGAAATATTGCTGTCAGAAATTTTTGAAATCATTATCTTCCATTTCCGTAAATTAACATTTTTGGGCTATTATTTTATGTTTGTTTGGTTTTTTTTATTTTATATTGTTTTCTAAAACAGATTTTTTCCGTAATTTAACGGAAAATCTGTTTTCTTTTTCTTCAATTATTACTGATACTACAAGGGAATTTTTTAACCGTGAATCTGTATTTTACGGGGTTTTGTTAGCAGAATTGCTATGCCAGATTCTCTTGTACAATATTATAGTAATTTTTTCCTGTAAACTTTAGTACTTAAAGTATAAATCGAAAATTCATAATATGTACGATAATTTTTTATCTCTAAAATAAAATATCAATAAAAGCCCCATTGTAGTCGTTTGAGAACGCACTGGTCAATCGGGGACATAAATTTTACAGTATTTCTAGCTTACATTTCCCAAATTGCAGCATAGGCCTACATGTGTAAGTACACTTGGACATCATCCAAGTGTAATGTCTAAACATTTCACAAACCCATGGGTTTTGTGCGAATGATTGGACATACTAACTTCCATAAACGTTAAAGTTGCAACAAGAGAATTTCAAGTCATCCATATATTACTGTGATATTATGATTCATATATATTTAAGCATGCTCACTAGATTCCATACCTTTATTTGGTCTACGACAAACCTAAATGAAAACAAAAGTGATTGTATATGACGTTAAAATTTTCAATATAAACATAGGCCGAATTTCACATAATTGCTCCTATACAAAATCAGAAATGTTCACATTTTTGACCAAAAACAGTGCTCGCTTAATCTTTACAGATTGGGATATTTTTTATGTAAGCTTTCACCATGCCAAAAATCTAATTTTCAACATTTTTTTCGGGACACCTGCTATTTGAAAATCTATCTTGGACACCTTTAAAGTGATAAGTTGTGATTTATCTGTTTGTGTGCTTGAAGGTGATATTTTCAGATACTTTTTTGCAGGGTACAAAGAAAGTCAAAATCACATTTTATGTAGAAGACAGCTTATCTTAACATCAAGTCATTTTAAATTGTATTACCTTTTACGAGCCATTTGACAAAATCATTATTAATTCTCAATAAACGAAAACTATAGGAAGAGTAAATTGGCAATTAGAGTCAACTGATGTTGTCTAAAAATCTTAAAAACAAACGACTTCGGAGTGTCTATTGGTAAATTTTGAAATTTGAAATGAAATGACATTCCCATGGAGATTATTTTATTTTTTATTTTTGTCATCAAACCAGGACCATTGCGTATATGGTTTTTCACACCTTTGGAGTCCACAACACTTCGTACTAGAATACAGTAGAAGTGAAAGACTTTCGATGACTAAAAAACAGCTCATTTTTGTTAGATGGCATTTTGGCCCGACATTTCTACTTTCAACTGCTGGCTGTGCTCAATGTTTAACCTTGTATTTCAAAGACTTCTGACGTTTAATTTCAATTCAAATTGCTAAAATTTCTGATTATCAAAGTGGTATTTATTGAAAATGCAGAATGATAATTTTCTCATATTAAACATCTTTCGTTATTGGAATTGAAAGGAAAATAATTTCCTCTACCTACTAAATAAAATGAAGTGTAATCGGGTTGCATTCAATTAAATTGAGTAATTTCAATGAGTAACCTTTTAATGTATACCATTAATCATGTATTTCATTTAAGATGGCTGGTAATGTGAATAATAATTTTTCTATATGCACTGCAAAACTAGGGTTAAAATTAACACGCCGGTGTTCTAGGAGGATCACAACCAGGGAGGGAGAGGGTGTCAAAATCACACATTTGGTGTAATGTTAACACCCCATGGTGTTATTTTAACACCAATTCAGTGGCGTAACAGACGGGCCGCCCGCTCTAGGGGGCAATTTCCCCGTCTTGGGAAATTCTCCCTCTCCGGTGGTCAAAAGGCCATTTTTTTTCCCCGTGCAGAGGGCTCAAAACGGCTGATTTAGCATGATTTTTGCAATTTTGTTACTGGCCAAAGTCGTCAGGGGAAGCAACCTGGCCCCCCTGCGGGCCCTGCCCCCCCGCCTTACACCACTGCAGCAAATGTGTTAAAATAAACCAAAGGTGTGGAATGTTGACACCCTCTTGGTGTGGCCCTCCTAAAACACCGGTGGTGTTCAGGTTTAACACCCTGTTTTGCAGTGTGTACTCAAAATACATTACTTTATGCTCTTATTTACAATAGTCCACCAGCGAGGGAGTAGATGAAATCTCTGATCAAAAGTTTTTTCTCTGCAGCTGATTATATCTCTTTGACAGGTATATAATGGAATCCAGGTGGGTTAAAATTGCCAGCCCTTGGGGCAATTTGAAGAAATCCAAGATGGCCGGCGCCCCCCCCCCAGTTCACTGTAAAAACCACAAAATTGCATTTTCCATGACAAGGACGAACCCCAAAAATGCTTGGTTCATTGTTTTTTTTACTTAATCCTCATGTTTGAGGTAGGAAATGGAAATTAATAATGTAGCTTGGAAGGCACGATTGAGTCATGTGAGAAATCCAAGATGGCCGCCATTTTAAAGAAGAAAAACCCAAAAATTCACTTTTTCCATAGATATCAACCCAACATACAGCGTTTTATCATTTTTTCTCATCTGATTATAAATGTCTAATGTATACTATATAATTAAGATGGAGGTAAAATTGTCACCCTTAGAGTCATAGAAAAATCCAAGATGCCGTGTGCCATAAACAATAAAATATTGCAGTTGTACAGACGGGCCACTCAAAATGCATTTTTGTATCTTTTACCTATCCCGAGAGCCGACCAACTGATTGTGATGTCTTCGGTGTGGCGATACGTATGGTTGAGGCAACCCAGCTGCTGTGTCCTCGCTACCTGACCATATGGGTTGGGGGCGTTTAGATGAAAAGCTTTTTGTCTTCCGGAGTGCCCTTCAAGATGCTTGAGGTACGCATTTTAGTGCCCTGACCGAGCCCCAGGTTTCCTTGACGTCCCGCAGCCAGGCCAGGTCGGCAGAAACACTGGGGCACGTTGTGAAAGACGTCTTATTCTTTAGCGGGGGGGGGGGGGGGGGTGGTGATGGACACGCCGTCCTTACGACCTACCTCAGTTTAGGCTCGTCCATGGACAAAGGTATTATTTTCTGAACCCCATAGCCCTGAACGACTGCACCAGAAAGGCCTTCTCCTATCCAGGAGACTGGCCCTCTCCAGTGGGTCGAATTCTTCTAAGAACTGGAGCACTACCGCAGATCCCACCCGCAACGAGGACAAACCGGCGCGAACAAAAAACCCTCCCTTCAGCAGATTCCTGAGGATTGGGCTATTAGAGACTACTGTTCTGTCTCTGAAGCCCCGATGGAGCGCCCCAATCGCGTGTACGGTGCAAAAACTTGACTGTTTGGACGCCCAAACCCCAAGGAAAAGTTTCCGTTAGGACAGCCTGAAGTGGTTTGTTAAACCGTACACCATTATAACTGCATGGCAAGGCTGGAGCTTTTGAACTGTGGCATGGGATTTGAGACTATACCGATAAACTTGATAGATTTTTGAGAAAGTCTTGCAGCAGGTTTGAGCTCGAGATAATGATTTTTGTTGTACTTGGTGACCTCAATTGTGATGTGTTATCCTCTCCAACCTTGTTGTTACACAAACAAGTTAAGCGATATCTGTAATAAGCTTTACTTTAGAACAACTCATTCAGAAGCAACAGAATAACCGAGGATACTGAAATCTTTGCTTACCACATCGTCCGTCTCATGTAAAGAGAAAGTAAACAGTAGTGGCGTTGTCCCTACAATCTCAGTGATCATTCGATTACTTTAGGTTAACCTGGGCAAAACAAAGAAAGTTGCTACTAATGATCCATATAAACATGTTCGGCTCCTTCAAAAAGTTTCATGAAGATATTTCAGTTAATGATATTCGAAATTGGAAAATTGTCAACATGATGATGATGTTAACAAATGTGTTGATGATATTTGAAGAGAAGTTTGTTAACATAGGCCGATAAGCATGCACCTTGAAACAAAGCGCGTTAGGAAAAAAAAACAATCGCCTGCTTTCAAATGACATCATTGCAATGATGCGGCAGGGCGCGAACAATTTAAAGAGAGTGCCAATCAAAACCGCTCCTACATTCACATGGAATGCTTATCGAGCTATGCGAAACAAAGTCAACAGTGGAAATATTCAAAAAAAATAAGAAGAATTCATTAATTATGGTATAACTCAAAGGGGTAATAACTCCCGGCAAGTTTGGAAACACATGTACGTTATGTAGTACCTAGTAAACGGAAATGTACTCAAGTAAGTCTTAAGTTGATTATCATGAAAGCACTGATCCAAAAAAGTAATTTCGCATACCTTGAATGAGTATTTTGCCAATGTAAAGGTCCTAATCTTGCTGACAAGATCCCAGACAACTAAGATGACAACCACTTTAATGAGTCCCCATAAATCACGAAACAGTAATTCCCTAAGGATGCAATTTTACAGGAGCAAATTCAAGTTAAACACGTAAGTCATGATGTGTCCTTGAATATATTAATGCCTTAAATGAAAACAATCGCAACGGTGTGATAACATCTCTGCAAGGTTATTGGAAAAAAGCTGGTGTCTCCATTGTTGATCCTATTACCCATATTATCAATCTTTCTTTAAAAACTGGTATTTTCCTGATAGTTGCAAAGGGCTAGGCTGACCAATTTACAAAGCCGGGGACAATGCCGATCCAAGTAATTATAGGCCCTAACCATACTTCCGGTTTTTCGAAATTTGTGAAAAAGTTTGTCTCTTCCAAATTCTGATTTCCTCTATTAATAAGAATTTATAGCTACCAATCCGGTTTTAGATCCTTGCAGAGCACATCACAGCTCTGCTAAAGGTCACTATTAACTGGTATGTGGCTATAGATCGTGGTAATTTTGTGGTTCCTGTCTGTTGGATGCTTAAGAAAGCTTTCGGGACACGTTCCAATCATAAAATTCTTGTAGAATAAGCTTAAAGGATAACTTTAGATTGTATTAATGGTTTTGGAATTACCTTGAAAATAGGACACATTGTAACCAATATTAAAGGTTTCACGTCAAAGAAGCCATCTGTCGTTGTGGTAATCCCCGGCACGGATCATATTAGTCCCTCTCTTATTGTATCATTTATATTAATGATCCTCCCTCCCAAAATATGTTTTCAGAAGATACCAACCGTGCTGTATGTGGATGATACTGCAATGTACAGGGGCATTTTGTAAAGAGTTGACGAACTAATCGTAATCTAAATAAAGATCTTGTAATGTGAGCAAATGGCTTGCACGTAATAAGTTGAGCCTTAATGTCAACAAAACTGAACTTCTTATTCTTGGTTCCAGACAGAAACTGGCTAAAATTAACGATACTGACATCAATGTTATAATTATGGTACCAACCTCAAGCGTGTGAATTCTTGCAAACACATTGGTATTATACATTGATGAAACCTTTCTTGAACGGACCATGTTCAGCATATGTTCAAAAAGAGCTAGGTCTTGTCTTTATATGCTTACCAAAGCCCAGGCATTAATTGCCCCATGCACTACACTCAAAGTGCTAATCAATAGCATTCTTCCTTTCCCCATTTGAGTACTGTGATACTATATGGGGGACATGTAATGTTAACAACCTCCACAAAAGTTCAAAAGTTGCAGAACATGCTGCAAAATTATTATCGGGGGTTCAAGAATATGACTCAAGTACTGCGGCTTTAAGTGCAGTTAACTGGACAACTTGAAAGAAAGGTGTAATTTCCGTCTTGCCTTAACTATGTTCAGAATCATGAATAAATCAATCGCCAATTACCTTCTCAACAAAAATTCATGTTAAAGAGTCTGACTATAATTTACGGAGGATACAAGAATCTTATCATGCCGAAGCCCAAAACCGAACTCAAAAAGAAATCGATTTCATATAGGGGCGCTACTTATGATTCTCTTTTCTGATACACTAAAATTTGCTTGCAATTATCTAGCTCAATTCAAGCGAACTAGCACACCGTTGAATTTTCGTCCACTGTTACTGACAACTCTGTTTTATGGATTTTAAGTTTTTTGTATTATTAGTCTGTACATATCATAATTCGTTTTAATTGTACAGTTTAACTATTTGTGTATTTTATCTTTATTGTCCCCTAATCCGTATTTTAATATTAATCTGTAATCGGTACTTTTTAAAATCAATCGTGTTTATGTTTTTGTGTGTATCATCATTTACGGGTGACAACTTTAATGAATTATTTTTGTTTTTCAATATTTTAAGTTAACATTTGTATGGATAGTTTGTGTTGTTTTCTTGTCTCACCATTACGGATCAGGGTAAGAACATTTGTTGAATCTGCTTTTACCGTGTCGAAATAAAGTTTTGAAATGAAAATAATGAATGAAATAGAGCCTGTGATAGTATACGAGTAAACCGTGTTCATTAACCGCGTGTTACTTCTATCGTCTCAGTTGATGTCCTGCTGGGCAGTTCAACTCCTCATTCTGAGCATCTATGGGCAATCTGCATATCAGTCGCTGCCGGAGGCACGACAGACGTAAGGACATCTAAAGTTCGAAGTTCGGCTTCTGCACCTAAACTATGTACTCTGCCACCCACTAATGAAGCCTTCAAGTGAAATTTAGCCCCGTGCACCTCTCAGGTAGCTATCTGAGGATGCTCTTAAATCGTGATCCTCTGAACTGGTACCAACCATCATGGCTGGAAACAAGAAGCCAGTCGCAGTGCCCAATGATTTGCCCTTAGCTCCTATGATTTTGAAGTAGATTAAGTGCTCATGTGGAGGTACGTGCTATGTGAGGTGAGCACCATGTGGATCAAAGGTGTGGATATGACTTGTTTTTCCATCTTCTGTTCATGCCATGGAGAAGCGGAATGTCGAAATGAGAAAACAAAACAAGTAAACCAAGCGATAAGAAAACGGACCATAATGAAAACTAGTAATGGACCATATGTCGAGTATAAGTGTTCCATTTATCTGTTGGCGTATCAAATTTGACACAGAGTACCGGGTGTAGAAGTACCCATTGTCCGGCGTACTCAATATTCCGGGAACAATGGTGAACAATCGAGCAATCGATTCAGTGACTCTTTACGCAACATTAGTTTCAGTTCACGCTTTATTCCGTTGTCGTCCTATGGAGCCCGGACTATGGCTCCCACCGGACTATATGCTGCTTTTCAGTCACCGTACGCTTATACTCTACAACAATGTTAGGTCTTATAGTGTCGCGAGTGCTTAAAATACCCCCTACGAGTAAGTGTAAGAAATGCTCTTGCCTTCATTTATTATTGATTGGGAGGTAAATTATTTTACGAAAAACAGCGCCTTTAAAAAACAATTCAGGCGACGGCCATCTTGAATATCTTTTATTACCCAATTAGACATTAAAATGTTAGTATTTTATATTTCCATACATATTATGGCAAGGGATCAGTCAACTTACATTGTAGGACTTGTATTTTTGGTTGTGCCCTCCAATGAAATGTTGTCATTTTTGATTTCCTACTTCAAATTGGCGGCCATCTTTGAATTCACTATTATTCAAGCATTGCCTAAATATACATTTGCATTTTACGTTTTCTACCCAAAACATCCACAATTACACCAAACACTATTACGCTTGGATTTTTGGTTTGCCTGTCTGTGTAAAATGCAATTTGTTTTAGAGTGTTTTTTTTTTAAAACAGCCCAATTGCGGCCATCTTGGATTTTGCCCAAGGGTTGCAATTTGTACAAACACCCACCTTGGTTCCATTGATACCCTTTCAGAAGATATCATCAGCTGAAAAATACTTTATCAGAGATTTTGATCTCAGGCCAAAATCAGGCTTCCCGCTGCCGTACTAAAGTACACTTAGAAATTAATCAAGTTAGTTTATTATTATCAACTAATTTGCTGAAACTCAAAATAATATCGTCGGGTATGTTGGGAAATGTAGGCAAAGAAGAGAAAAAACGAAAACGATTTTGAGGTACTTAAATTGGTTTTTTACATCTCATTATTGATCTTAAGTTGGCTGTAAATTAATCATGTAAGTAAACTTTCTAATACATGTAGCCGATCTAACTGAGAAGGGGACCCTCGATAATGAACCTCAAATACTAACCAGGACTATGTCTCCTTATATACAATTGATATATAAGAACATTTGGAATTTTATATGCCTTACTTTCCTTCAAATTAATTATTGCAAATTAAAATAAACTAATATCATACAAAGCGTGAAAGGGTTTCAATAAGAAGTTTTTGAACTATCTATAAAATTGAGTGAAATAAGTTCTACATTGTGTTGTTGTTGTTATAACTTTGAATTAACAACAAAGCTGATTTGATTTTTTTAAAACTTAATTACAGCTTCAACATCAATTAATTTCCACACCAGTTTACTGTTTACTATTTTTTTTCACAATTTACCAGTAACTAACATGTAGATTCAATTTCACATTTCTCAAATGAAAATAAGGGTATTTGTTAACTTATTCTCATGAACGTATAGTTGTATCATTACAAAATAAAAAAACCCCTTTAACTATGTCCTATAAACAATTAAAAAGCGCGCTAAAGGTTTTGCATCTAGAAGCTAAAATCCTTAATGTAATTGTAAATTATAACAAAATGCGCGGAAAATTTTACCAATTTTTAAAACTATATTGTAAATTGAGTTTATTTTGGTCAAGACACATGAACGGCATCAACATTCGGGGGGATGATCTTATTGACCACCCCCCCCCCTCGGTCAAAATTATTGGGGATATATCCCCCCCCCCGGGATTTACGCCTATGAAAAGGATCAAAGACAATACTTTTTGCCGTAATTTAAAGCAAGCAAACTAACTTTCTTGTAAAGAGAACACGAGTGACTTTTTTTTAATTTTCTCGTCTATGTACCTGGTTTGTAATGGAGCCCAACAACAGCACAGTAAACCAGATTCACTAGGACAAGAGCCCGTAATATGCAACAACAGCAGAAAGTGCAAATCCTAGTGCACCTGATGAGAAACCAAAATATATAGTGGAGACATTTTGTGTTGCATTAAATCAATGTGATACCAAAGCTCAGAAAAAGAAAGATCAGAAGAAAACAATTATCGAGTTTGCAAGGTTTTGCCACCCAGTGAATAGTTTGTCCTAGCATAGTTTTAGATCAGAAAATGCATGTCTGCACACGTCAAGGCATTAATTATGAAGATGGTCTTGGACAGACCAACCATAAAGATTGTCTAAATCATCTTGGTCGATTTATATTGTCAAGTCCATACAGATCTTAGCCATGTATGTTTTCAAATTCTCTGCACAATTGAAAAGGAAAGAAGACATATCAAGAACAATATCACCGAAAAATAGAAAAAGAATTGTGTCCAATCACAGAACTCCACTCTCATACGAAGGCAATATTACCAGTGAGAAACACTGTAATCATGTTTGGACATTGACTAGTTGTCTACTACATGCAGGGAGTAATACAACAGACCAATTCTTAGCCCCGAACCCTCAGGGATCCCTTTTAGAGTCGCCTCTACATGCAGGGATACATCGGACTTATTCGTCCATCCCGAGCCGCAGGGGCAAATATTCTCAAAAAAAAGCAAGTGGGAAAACTCAACTCCTTTGGTACATCCTGGTACGTATTTAGTTGCACATCAACAGTCACAAAGTCCAAATGCCACCATCCGCAATCTGACAGGGTCTGCACCCCTCGTGGAAAGACCAGGATCGTCAACTTGAACTAAGAGTATGGCACTGTATGTACCGACTCAGGCAGCCTGGAGAAAACCCGACGACAACGAACACTGTTCTGAAATACATTCAGGTCTCCTGGGGGACTTGGTCAACCGGTCGGTGTAAAACGCATAAGACTGCATAAGAGCATAAGAGTGCAGAAGCATAATCGGCATAAGAGATAATAGTGCATAAGTATAAGAAATACGTATACGGACATAACGCATAATAGTGATAAGCATAATAATACCCGTATATACGGAACATAATCGCATCGCATAAGAGTGCATAAGCAGAATATAATCCTATATACGGAACATAATCGCATCAAGGGCATAATCGCACTACGAGCATAATCCGCATCAGAGTGCATCAGGCATCATAATAACCGTATATACCAATAAATCGCATAAGAGCATATCGACATAAGAGCATAAGCATAAGACTAACCGCGTATATTCGGAGCATACGCATAATAGCATAGACACATAAGAACACAAGAGTGCATAAGCATAAAAATACCGTATAAAATACGTATCATAAGCGAATAACAGCATAGGTGATAAGCATAATAATAACGTTAGTACGGAGCATTTTAGCGCATGAAGAGCAAAGAGTTGTAAACGCATAAGCCCCACGGAACCTATGCGGAGATAAGCGCACGGTGGTGTAAACGCATTCGATTACCATACATACGTAGCAAAAATCGGGGGGGGGAGGGTGATACTGACATGTCAAGGCAATACGGGGATGTGCTCCCAAATGGGTTGTTGTTCACAACATTAACAATCATTTGACATGGTCCCTTTCGTGCCAAAAATCCTTGGAGAAGGGTTGCAATTTAGAAAAGAAGAGGAAAACACTGTAAAACATCATTTTTTAAGGCAGAAAACCCTTAGACAGTGGTCCAAATTTGCTAAATTTCGATAAAAAAAATCGTCAATAGGCCAATTTTTTTTTACCTAAATGGCCCTTAGAAATGTATAGGGGTTTCAGACCTCGTTCCGCAAAACCCCGTCAAATTTTTAGAGTGCACTACATGTAAACGCATTAAATCCGAATTTAAAAACACTTTGATATTGAGCATTAGGCAACTAAAAAACAATTGTTTCATCAGAAATTTTGTCGATGTAATTTTAAACGCACCAGTTAATTGTGTAAAATACAGGTAAAACAAAAGGGCAGTAAACCCATCGCTTCATTTTCTGCAAGATTGTAGGCTGTATGTCTGATGACTCTGTCGGAAAATTACATGGATTTGGAAATACGTTCACTGACAATGTACGATTGCCCTATGGAATCACGTGCACGAAATCGAAACCCTGAAATTCAAACGCTACTGAAAATATAGTGCTTGAAAACCATTTTTGAGGCGAGTACCGAGAGGACCCGACCCAGTTCGTGTTTTTTTTTTTCTTTATTTATTCCGTGTCTCTTGTGGGTTTTAACACTTTAATGCTCTTAATACTGTTATGCTAAGTGGCTTATAAATGCTCCGTTACGGTTATGCGCTTAATGTGGTTATGCATTATAATGCTATGTAAATAAGGTTTATCTCGTAAATGCACTCTTATGCTCTTATTGCGTTTATGCTCCGTATACTAGCTGTGTGTAATCTCTTATGCTTAATGCATCTTAATGCTCTTATGCGCCGTATATATTTTTTTTCATGCTTATTCAGGTTTTATGCTCTTATCGCTGTTGTATCTCTGCAATCTGATGCTCTTATGCGGCTTATGCTCTTATCGCTAGGTTGTACATTTACCGGTTTTTCTTATGGTCATGCTCTTAATGCGCTTGGTCATGCAGTCTTATGCTCGTTATGCCTGGTCATGCAGTCCTTATGCTCTTATGCGCTTGGTCATGCAGTCTTACGCTCGTATGCGCTTGGTCATGCAGTCGTATGCTCTTATGCGCTTAGAATCTTATGCGCTCATGCTCCGTATATACGGTTTTTCTTATGCTTAGCAGTCTTATGATCTTATGCGCTTAGGCGTTTTACACTAACCGTGGGCAACATGCTTAGGAAAAGTCAACTGCTAAAAAGATGCCGATAATGACAGCAGTCGCCTAGAGGGAACTTGTGGTCGCCTCTCTGCAGCAGAAATGATTACGATGTTGAGGATGGCATAACTGATAGGCATGCATTGGCAAAATATATCGATTTTTTTCATAGTATAAATCAATGTTTAAGATCAATTATTTTGGGTAACATCAAATGATATTAGACCAAATGGTATTAGACCAAGTAGATATTAGACCAGTGACATTAGACCAAATGGTATTAGACCAAATGTGTATTAGACCAGATGGACTTATTAGACCAAAGATATTAGACCAATTGATCTTAGACCAAATGGTATTAGAACGCAATGATATTAGACCAGATGGCTATTCGACCAATTGGGTATTAGACCAAAGGATATTAGACAAATGGATATTAGACCAAATGATATTAGACTAATGGATATTAGCCCAATGTAATTAGACCAAATGGTGGTTTGGGGTTATTAGACCAAATGGCAATATCCGAAATGGGTATAAGGACTGAGATGGGCATTAACCAAGTGGATAAGTAGACATTTCCTTTGGTTTGTTAGATAAATTGGATGTTAGACTAAATGGCTATTAGAACAATTGTATTAGACATATGGGTTTAGACTAAAGTGGAGTTAGCTCAAATGGCTATTAGACCAAACTGAGATGAGACCAAATGGCAATAAACGCAAAATGACGTACGTATCCCTACATTGGAAAAAAAACACAACCGATTAATCGTCATCGTACGTCGGTTTTTGAATCAGTAGGGAAAAGGGTAATTTTGTCCTGTTTAGACTAATAACGGTGTCCTTTGGCAAAAAAAAAATAATAGCACTTTGGGGCAGAGGGTCAATGTACAGACCTTTAGTTAACATATTCGGATTTATATAAATCGGCCGGCCCCCGAAGAGCAAACTGATTCTGGATACCTGACACGTGACCTGGACCCTGAGCATGGTTGACACCAAACGATTTATCTCGTTACCGTTTATAACTACAATACGCAAAGCAGCAAGCTTCTGTATCTCTTTTTGTCCACAGCGTAATCGATCAAGATTTGAGACTCTACACTGGTTCTGTACAGGGAGGTAGGACACGATCTGCTCGATTTGGCATTGGGCTTTCCAAACGGTAATGTTGTGAAACTGCTACATGCATTTACTATGGCAGTCCCGGCCCCAGTGACATTAAAAAATCATCTCTTAAACCTTGTTTCAAAAGATTTTAGTACTATCATGATAAATTAAGAAAAAAATATGAAGTTCACATCAATCATGCTTCTGTTAAATTACCTGTGCATAACTCAAAACTCCGAAACTTCCCCTGCAAAAGTAATCTCTATAAAAAAACAAATACCCTTGAACATACGGGCCATGGCTACAGAGCTATGCGCTCCGATACACTCTAATATCAAAACAGCCCTATTATAATTATTATACACCCCAAACCAGTGCACTCCTGGGTTTTTAGACACCCTTTCTCTGTTTTACACACCGTTATGGGTTTTATACACCTTTGGGTGTTTTAGATTACTCCGGGCTGACATCACTACACATTTCTCGGTTTTTATACACCTTTCTCAGTTTTACACACCGTTTTTAAATTTAGACACCTTTGTGGAATTTGATACACCGTATGGGTTGTTGGAAACACCTTTGTGGGTTTTTACACACCGTTTTGTGTTTTTGGACAGCTTTCTCGTTTTACACCATTCTTTGGTTAAATACCTTTCTCTGTTTTACACACTCCATTTTGGGTTTTAGACACCTTATTCGGTTTTACACACCGTTTATGGGTTTTATACACCTTTCTTAGTTTACCGCCGTTTTGGGTTTTAGACTCTTCCTTATTTTACCCGCTGTTTTGGTTTTGTAAACCTTTCTTAGTTTTACACGCGGGTTTTGGGTTTTGGACACCTTTGTGGGTCTTACACACCATTTAGGATTTTAGACACCTTTCTTTGTTTTTCACACTGTTTTGGGTTTTATACCCTTTCTCATTTTACACAACGTTTTGGGTTTTGTAGTGGGGACACGTTTTGTGTTTTTAGACACCATTGTGGGTTTGATCACACCGTTTTTTGGTTTTTTGTACACAATTCTAAGATTTACACACCGTTGTGGGTGTTAAAACACCTTTCTGAGTTGTACACACCGTTTTTGGTTTCTAGACACCTTTTGAGGTGTTCACATTGTTTTGGTTTTTATACACCTTTCTCATTTTTACACACATTGTGGTTTTAACCCTTTCTCAGCTGTACACACCTTTGGGTTCTAGACACCTTTCTCAGTTTTTACATACTATTTGGTCTATTTAACCTTTGTCATTGTCAATATACAACATTTTCACTTTATCGACACCTTGCTCTTGCTGACACCTTTTTGGACCCCAAGGGCCGCCCATACTTTTTCGGGCTGGATTATGGCAACTCTTTGTTGGGTGGCATGTCCACTAGTAATGTTGCAGCGCCTATAGGGGCTTCAAAATCGCGCTGCGCGCCTTATTTATTGTGTCATAAGCGCACTATTGCTTTTCCCCTTATTGCGACTATCTTCATTGGTTGCCAGTCCAGCACGATTGAATTTAAGATCCTGCTGCATGTGTAGCAATTGTGTCATAACGGGGACCTTTATATTTTGCAAGATTCTTCATACTTATGAGACCTGGACTGGTTGGCCTTAATCAGAAAGATTGAGTAATTCGTGCCACAGGCTACGAATTCGGCAACGTTAACGGAAGTGAACCGCAATGTTAAAGGTGCCGATTTTAAGTGTGGCAGAATTGCTAAATTCCATCCCTTAGAGGATCTCAGATCGATGCGCCTTGATGCCCGTTTCCAAACGTATTGTTGGCGATACTGCATTTTCGGTCATTGGCCCCAATTGTGGAACAAACTTCCTTCAATTCTCCAGGCTCCAATGTCAAAGTTTTTAGTAAAAAGTTGCTCAAAACACATCTCTTTCTAAGGATTGTTTTTAACCCATGGTTTGTCTGGCATCACATTTTCCTATGCTGTATTTTGTTTGTCCATTTTATATGTATTGAATTTTATCATAATGATGTGTTTCTAGGCTAATAGTGTATCAGGGTAATTGTGTATTGAATAAAAAAATAAAATATGTTTCTTCTGTATGTTATCTAATTTGATTTTAAGGTTATCTGATACCGTATTATTTTTATTATCTTTTTTTTTTAATTCTTTTGTGAAGCCGCTTCGATCCTCGGGAGGGGCGCTATATAATGCCTGTATAATAAAAGGCCTTCAATTTGTGACATAGCCGGTAATAGCGCCATGTACGTGTCCCCGCTCATCCATTACTGTTTTATTGTTTCAGGCAAGTCCAAGTTAGAAGTTTTTGCTCGATGTGGCCCTATTTCCAGCGTATCATTAGCTAGAGTCCCCTATCTTCAAACCCAGCCTAAACCTACCCAGCCTCGAAACCTAGTCATACATTCGAACCTAGCTTCAAGTTTGATGTAAGCGCAGGCTCATTTGAATTTTCCCGTCTTTTTGGCCATTTTTTCGCGTGTTTTGAAACAATGTTTTTGTTTTTTTGTCTTTTTTCAAATAAAAAAAAAATATTTTTTTTTGCTGATTTGGGGTTGTCTTATGAACCTGCACATGTGATATATAAATTTCTTAAAATACCTCGGTAAAAGTGGTTTCCTTGGGGGGGGGGGGGTCCATTGGACCACCCCCCCCCCCCCCCACCCCCCCCCCCCCCCCCCCCTTGGGCACACAACGGAGTGAAAACCCCTGGCAATTTAAGTGTTAATAACCCTTTTGTTCATTCAAAAAGTATTTTCAACAGTTTAGGATTCATAATGTATCATTTCAGTTAAATTGCAACTCAATCGGAGGATTTGAAATTTGACCATTTGACCCATAATACCTCCATTGACTTGAATAAAATTTATAACATGCACCACAAGCAAATCCTATTACCTTGCATATGATGTTTTAAAGATATTTTACACCTCGGGTCGGAAAAGCCCCTTTAATGACATTTTGAGTCGCCGTGCCGAGCATAACTTATATGAAGGCTCCCAAGGTGCTTCGTATCCATTGGTGAACTTACCATGCACACAATCTGTAGGAGGCTTGTTAGGACCTTTATTGACCTTTGACCCCAAACAATTCCTGTCACATACAGATGCCGGACTGGGTTGTCAATCCGGCCGTGGAAAACTTTACTTGACCGCCCCATGAGCACATGGAAATCATAGTAGCCTAGCTTATTTCACAGGTTCCCATGCACCCCCATAAAACTAATTTCTGACATGAATTTTTTTAGAATCTTTAAGACATCTCCTTAAATAATTTTGATGTTTGGCGGCCATCTTGAATCTACAAAGAAATTAAAAAAAAAAAAAAGTGTTTATTAATACAGTATCTCAATATTCGTGCTCATCATTAAGGATCAGAAACAGGCACTTTGGCCAATTTGTGATGTTTTAGCTACCGAATCATAATCGGGGGAAATTGTGTAAAGGGTCCTTTGAACTTTGATTGGTCTTGTACAAGGGGTCAAAGTTTTCTAATGCTTCAAATCTTGACCAAAATTGATGTCAAATTGTTTGAGGAGCATGGGCAATCTGGAATGTACAGTTTCCATGATTTAGAATCATCCATTGTGGTTTATTTTTAGGCAAATATACACCTCCTACCTCCATTCAAAACAATGGAAATTTGACAAGTGGTAACGTTCACCACACCGCCATCTACTACTACCACCTACTAAACATCCTAGACCATGCAAACGTATACTTTCCTTCACCCAAAGCCATGTTGTTATTTTTTTGTGTTCAAAAATTTCCAACCCAAATACCCCATATGGAAATTTTAGCATCGTGCAAGTTATCCCCCGAAAAACTATTTTGGACCAATTTGGCGGTCTCGCGCACAAGAATCCCTTTTTTTCGCACATTTTCTGTCACCAAGATGCCTCGTTTTTGGAAGCTCAGCCTTCATCCTTATCCAATCTTCTATGTGGGTCTTCCCCCCCCCCCCCCCCCGAGGTTCTACTCTCGTCTACCTGACCCTTTTTGTAACAAAACTACACCCCGAAAGGTATATGGTTGCCCCCCCCCCACCCCCCCCTCTGACTTCTTACTAAACATCCGATTCCTATATATTTGGGCCAAAAAAAGAAACACCTGAAAATCGGATATTCTACAATTTTGGTGTTTAATGGGATTGACAGTTGTTGCTGACATAACGAATTTATGATGTCATTATGACGGCATGCTAAGCCATGGTTGTACTCATTTTGGTTTCAATGGAATATGATGCCATGTCCGTCTGTCGTAATTAAATGGCCACTTTGGGAACACACCACGAATCCCTTTATGATTCCGAAAACTGAAGCTCTCTTGGCCTCGAAGATGACAGCGGAGAAATAGCTTACACACAACAGGCAAATAAAAAATGTGGTAAAATTCAAACAATTGATCCTAATACCTATGTCCTGGTCCTGACCTTTAAGCTTGTCCACATACTAAATACTGGCCGACCCTATCATCGGACAAGTTCTTTCTCTCCTTAACACTTAAGTGGCCCGGGGGGGGGGTATCCAACCTTTGTTTTTTCTCGGTTACGCAAATCTAAAATTTTTCAATGAGTTTTTGCTATTGTCTGATTTATGAATTAACGCTTCTCCGATACTACACCTTTTAAATCCGCCCACGGCTTTCTTAGAATAATTAGGTTGGCGGTTCCTTGACCACCCTCCCCTTGGGCACAATTAGTTTTACTATTCAAATTAAGGTCATAATCTTGGATTTATTTGCTTAATATACCCCTTAGATGCAATTAATTATATTAATAATATTTAAATCAAATAACCTTTTGTATGCTGATAGCTCACTTTTACTTTTGTATCAGACCTTGCTCTTAACTGTAAGTCTATGGCAAATCAAGGTGATTTTGAAAATTTGCGCTGTCAATCAGATTTCACATAAATTACATCAGCACCTTGACATCACCTCACAATTATAAATCCACGGGGAATACCCTATTTGCAACATGTTTTGTATCTCAAGCATAAACAAGTTGACTGACTCAGTTTCTAATTTACATTTGGGGAATTCCCATTTCCCATATTGGGCAAGCTATTTAGTTGTAAATAGCAGGTGTGAGCTCTATAAGCATTAGGAATCCCTGCGCTCTTTTTTATATAATAAATTACTTTTCCTGTGAGAAAATCTTTTCTTCATATAAAATTGAGAGAAAATAAGATTTTTAATCACAAAATTTTTAGGGGTAATATAATACAAAGCACGGTCGAGTTCCACGATGTGCACAAACCTTACCCAAGTTTAAACGCTAACCCATACGGCGACTATTTAGTTCAAACAGACATCAAACATTATTGAATATTGAAGGCCCCCAATGGAATTAAGTTTTTTTTTAAAGGCTTTTTTTGGGTATCCTTGGTACTCCGAGTGTTTTTTCCTATCCCAAGAGAATAAATTCCCTGGTACCTGTATACAGTACCTATTTCTAATATAATTTTATGGCAATATCGATTGAATATTACTGTATTTTACCATTCTATGTCTATTGTGTGTGCAATTGTTGATGTTGTTTGGGTACTCGAATAAAATGATGAAGGAAACACAAGGGGCGACTATTGACATTCCGGTAGGAATTGAAAGAGTGTTTCCATAGGTGACAACATTTCTGACATTACGTTTTGACACCCTATGAATTCGGAAACCTCTAACACTTCTTAAACCTCGTCTACAGAAGGGGGGGGAGGTGGTTACCACCACCCCCCCACCCCTTAAGGTTTTTTCCCGGCTTGCTAAAACCCCCCTCCTTTTTTTGGTGCCCAAATTTTATTTAATGTAATGTAAATTGTCATGTCGCTCCTGTGAATCCAAAAACAAACATCCACAGGGATAGGTAAGATCCAGGTGAATCCCAAAGGGATCGTTCGGGGGGGGGGGGGGGGGGGGGTGGTAAACACCCCCCCCCCCCCTCGGAAAGAGACAGTACAAACATGCTAAAACAACAAGGGACCATCACAGACACTTGATTTTGTGTACCAATAGATAGCTATGGTCCTTCCTCTTT
The DNA here is from genome assembly GCA_023653785.1 of Ophioderma brevispina. Taxonomy (NCBI): domain Eukaryota; kingdom Metazoa; phylum Echinodermata; class Ophiuroidea; order Amphilepidida; family Ophiodermatidae; genus Ophioderma; species Ophioderma brevispina. Next base: position 26,782 of record JAMKCH010007591.1, on the reverse strand, counting down.
CCATGCTACCAAAAATGAGAAGTACCAACATAGCATTACGTCACAATGAAGTCATTAACGGAAATGTTTGCATAGCAGCAAAAACTGCCCATTTCCTGCCACCCGACACAGTGTGAAAAATTCAATTTCGCAAAAAGGTTAGGAAAATCAGAGAAATTTTTTTTTTCATGCGGTGGTTTTTGGAAATACTTGAGGAGAAAATGACTAGGTTGATATAATGACCATCATTTTCGACTCCCCGATAATAGGGTGTTTGAGTCGGCTAAAAATGCGAAAATGATTCAAAGGTTCCACCAGGATATTCATTATGTCGTTTACCTTTCCTCAACATTTGGCGTCATGGTGACGTCATAATGGGATGTCAGTACTTATTTTGGTACCCATGGAAAAGAAAGAAACTCTAAGCTATCCTTGGTACCAAATTTACAGACTCGGTGGTCAGTAATGTAACGAAAATCACAGGGGGGGTGGTAAACCACCCCCCACCCCCCTTCGGAAATTTTGTTACAAAAAAAGCTCAGGTATACGAGGGTTTTAGTGACAAGGGGTTTGTCACTCCGTTGGGTGCCAAAGGGGGGGGGGAGGCCAGGGACCCCCCCTAAGGAAACCACTTTCCCGAGGGAATTTTTGCACGAAATTTATACACAGGTGAAGAATGTTATATGACAACCCAAATCAACAAAAAAATGAGATTTTTTTTATTTTGGGTGCAAAATAAGGGCAAAACACGCGAACATTGGGCCAAAAGAAAAAGACGGAAATTCAAATGAGCCTTGCGCTTACATCAAACATTATTGAAACTGTATTTTATGTTGAATCTATTACTAGAGGACCAAATTATTATACAGGTTGAGGCAATAAACCAAACCTTTACTCAGGAAAGTGTTTTCTTCAAAGGTTATTAAACGTTATTTTGCTAGATATTTGCTTTGGTTGTTACAGGGATAAACAGGCTATCAGAAGATTTATTTGGTTGTCTTTACGACGTGGGGTTCGAAAAACTTAGTTTAATTTTGCGGAGAGAGAGACCTAAAAATGCTGTTTGGCCGATTTTAGCATATTAATGCGGAAGGGAGGACACGTGACGTATACCATAAATATTAAGCAAAGGCGATTCCACATGCATTTTCAGTGGTATCGATGTATTCTCAACAAAAAAATATCAGTTTGAATAAAGGTTATTGTTTGTAAACATAATTATAAGTAATAATCTCTTCCTCCAAATTAATAACCATTTGATCCAAATCATAACGAGTCAGTTAGTGAACAATAAACTCCATATCAATGTCTCAGTTCAGAACATAATGATGAAATGCTCGAGATTTGTTTTACCCCTCGAAGGTAATTCTGTTGCAAAATACAGTATAATCAGGGTCCTTAAAATTGCGAGAATAAGCTAAAGCTTGAATGACGTTTCTGTAAAATAAATTGGAATTAAAACTTAAACATAAATATCGCACTGTTTTTCAAGTAGGAATACAAAACCTTCTATGTTTCACGGCTACCCCAAGTTCGTTGTAGGTTAAAACATGAAAATATTGATGAACCAAGTAAACTGTGTCTTACCCCAGCCTATCTTGACTTTCTTATTTGGGAAATTGAACAATTTTTACTCAGCATATTCTTTTGTAATCTCCGGGATATTTTTTTTCATAATCCTTTCATTGCTCTCGCAACTTCCTATTGTTTAACAATATTTGTGTTAAGTGTTTTTACTCAAACATGCTGAAGACCATGTTAACTACTCGCCCAGTAAACGATGCAATCTTTATTTGGCTCAAAATCGGCAAACAGTATTTTCACGTCCTCTTCAGCAAATAGGCTAACTTCTTCCTCCAAAGTTCAAATGACCACACCAAATAACGTTTTTTGAAAGCCACCCTGTTTATCCCTCTTTATAACCAAAGCAAACATTTGAAGCAAAAATAATTCTTACTATTTTAATTATTTTTTTAATTCTGAATGTAGGGTTTTTATTGACTCACCTGTATTAACACAAAACCACAGTTTTATATGGAATCCGGTATTGGGAATCCAGGGGTCCATGGGACCCACTATTAACTCATTAACGGCTTTTGGCCGATTTTAAACTATTTTTGTATGAAAGAAAGGCGCATTTAAACGTCAGAACATTACCAAAAATTTCGACGCAAAAGCCCACGCTAACAGCGGGCCCAGCGCGAAACCAACTTTTGGGGAACTCCCCCCCCCCCGTCACTTAAGTGTTACGATAACCACAAAACGCATGTGGTTTATTCCTTTAAGGTCTTTTAAGGTTTCCGACTTCATAGGTTCACAAAATATGTCGAAAAAGGAGGTCCACCTTAGGAAACACCTGACTTGAAAGGATCGCTGCGAGTAAAATATACATCCCCTACAATAAAATACAGGACTATATTATTAATCCAAGTAAAGTTGAAACCATCGTTAAGGTAAAGTGCTCAACCAAAAATTGGGAGCTAGGCAATTTTGATGATGAGTAATTTGATGAGTGAGGGCCTCTGGTCCTTATGAAACAGATCTGTAAAGCATGATGTGTTGAATCTACCAAGTCTGAAACCTTATTTTGCCTAGCTCCCAATTTTTGGTTGAGCACTTTACCTTAACGATGTTTTCAACTTTACTTGGATTAATTATATGCTCCAATCTTTTGTTGAGCACTTTTGAAACCACCATGGACCAAGGACTTGAGCGCAACAACTTGGGATATTCTACCGAATATTCCAATAAACCCGAAGGAGGATTACCTTAAATGCCTTTTATCAACAAGACAGAGAATTCATTCGGCAACATCAAATGGAGAGCATTCTTCTTTCTTAACCCGGATATCCAAACTAAAGACCAAGAAACTCGGATTTAAGAGCCTCTCAAAACCACCCCCATATTTTTCCCCGGAACTCAAAGATTTTTGGGATGGCCTTCTGAAACTTTCACAGAAGCTGATTCAAAAGCCAGCACAAGCCATTCCAGAAAAACTGTCTCGCGATATCATAATTCAAGAAAGCAATAAATTATGTCGCAGCTGAAAATACAACAACAAAACTCTTATGAAACAACATAACTAAGACTATAAGAAGAAAGCTCCGTATCCCATATCAAGCGCAAACATGTTCGTGATAAGGGACATTGAACCAAACTGTACTAGATGACGTATTGATACCGACAGCAAACACAGAGTCGGTTCATTACACTCAAGAACCATTAGCCAACTTCAATGAAAACCTTCTTCCGCCTGAGTAAATCCAATGCAAATCGGAAATTGGTCAGATCAGAAAACCAATTACTTCAGAGATAAACAACAAAATCATCCAATCTACTAAACACAAAAACACTGGAAAACACTGACGAAGTTATAGCCTGGTATAACAAAGTAACAATAAACCCAGGATTTCAATTTTGTTTTGAGGTATGTTAGTTCTACCCGTCGATCTCAGAAGGGATTTAGACAAAGCCCTTGAATTCGCATCAGCTTACGACAGCATCACAGATGAAGAAATCAACACATAACCATGCCAAAGGTCACTGTTGTTCAAAATGGTAACCATGTGGTAATCGCATACAAATTTGACGTTACGAGGAACCTTCGATGGGCTGAGACATTTGAATTGAGGATTATTATAATGCCGTTCCCAACTCAACCACTTGAACGTAGACATTGGATTATATGGGGGAGCCGGGACTATGATTGGCTATAGGCTATCCCATACAACACCACGTCAGACCGAACTTATTAAAAAAGGAGATCTGCGCCATTTTTGCTAGAAATATCTGAAATTACATAGAGGGCCAACCAAAAAAATGTCGACTTCTTGACCTTACTTTAGACCTTCCAACGCACTACAACCTTTCAGAGCCGAACAATTTCCCTCTATAATGTTTCATAAGGATAGGCAACCTCCCTCATCTTCACTCAAAAACATACCAGAAAGCATCAATAAACGCCTATCTAACATTTCTGCCAATGAACTATATTCGACGATGCAGCACCCCGCCCTACCAGGAACACTGAGCAAGCGGGTCCACTTACGGCTAATACAACCCGCACAATAAGTCTGAATGAGCAACAATCGCAAGCAATCCAGAAGGATAACCTGTTTAATCCGCCCTTACAGCGAGAACGTAGCTACCAACATTGGCAAACAATTCTTACTTCTTTCGATTGCTCGCCATGTTTCCGCGCCGGAATAACTTCACCGTCTCTCAACCGAAACAACCATCAAACGCAGCGTAGCTGTATGCCAATGTCCACAACACCAGATCCAGACACAATAAACCACTCTTGCAAAATCTGAACCCAACGCTGATAACACTAATTTAATGGCCCGATGCAACGAAGTGCCCATTGGAAACAATCCTACTAAAGGAGTTGTATATCAGGCCCCGTAACTAGACAAGACAACATGAAGAAAGGAAACATATATTGGACTCACAGAGAACAGTTTCAATCTAGATTCCTTCTCCACTCACAAATACCAAACCTTCAACAACTGATAAGCAGACATGGTTACAGCTCTTAGTGAATATGTGGGTCACTTGATGCAAAAACAAGGTCAAATTCTTCTCTATCAAATGGAGGATAGTGAGCAAAGCGAAACCTTATTTCAAAAAACAAAACCGCACCGCAAAAAATGTAACTTAATGTACAGAGGAGAATACTACTTTAGTCATCGCCCAACCCACATATGTCATCTTTGAACAAAAGAATGACTGGCTTCACTTGCCGACAAAAAAAAAGAAACACTATTTATAACAGCTAATTGTGCTTCCTCCATATTGACTTTCTTGGTAATTGCTGTATCCCCTAATTGACTTTCTTGGAATTTTTATTTATAATCCTTGGGTTAGAGTCTTGTCCATCGTTATAATAATCAATTCGCAATTGTGACTTTTAAGTTCAAGCACTCTTGATTGATTTGTCACCAAATAGCATTTAAGGCTGTTTGTAATCCTTTCTGTTATATAATTATCATTTCCTAGAATGGTATTTTGGGTACTAGTGCATTGTAGTAGAAGTTTTCATCTTCATTCCACTTCCAGCTTCTGAAGAGTGAGGACCTCTGGCCTTAGAACAGATCTATAAAGATGATTTGTGAATCTATCAAGTCTTAAACCCCTTATTTTGGACTATATTATAGTAAACGGAGTTAATACGGTAATATTTAAAATCAATAGAGGTCTTTTCGCCTCACTCATGCCAAAAAAAAAAAACATATACAAAAGGTGTTCCCGTAGTTTCAATCATCAAATCAATTTAATACCTGACTTCAAAGTACTTGTACTATTCAAAGTGTGACCCTTACTTATTTCATACATTCGTCCGGTTTTCCATACATACTGATCTATCTTACAAATACGTGTTTCGAGAAAATCGCATTGAAAATCTCTCCCTTCGTATACGCGCTCGAAACATCCGATTTGCGTCATTTACTACCAGGCAAAGGAAATTCAGCAAGAAAACACTTCATAGTTTTTAATTCAGTGAAAATCCATGCTGGTTATCTAGCAAACACTGTTTTAATAGACTGTAAAACTATAGATCAGTATGTGAATGTAGATTTTTTTTGTTTTTCAAACGATGTCGAGATAGCCACAGGAAGACTCATTTCTGTGACGGGATCAATCCCCGTATTATATAAAAGGCGCAATTGTCGTATCAGTGCGCATAGTGATCTATGTCATATAACGCTGTATGTGACGAGATTTGCTATAGATGCAGTATGTGATGAAGATATAGTATCATAATCGACTTCGATTTCTTAGAACACACATAGCTTGGTATGTAATGTATTCGTCGCCGTGTTAAAGTATGCATGCACGTTATTTTTAGTACATCAAATAGTGATCTATGTCAGATAGCGCTGTATGTAAAAATAAATTTGAATTAAATGCACATAGATCAAATTTTTGATAATTAAATTCTCTTAATTATTAGATCCAAAGTCTGAAACTCTGTAAAAGTGAAGTGATTTCAACGTCATAATCTTAACACGACCGAATTTTCTCAAAAATGTCAAAAATATGGATAGAACCGTAATGTATGTAGCGCGACGGAAAAAAATATCCCACATGCATGTCGTTCTTTGATTTAGAAAGTCTCCAGAAAGGACAATCGCCGGATACGGAATGAATGACTCCCTCTAAGTTTTTCATGAAGAACGGATAATTGAAACGTTTGCATAATAAGCGACATGCTCAAAGTTTACCTTTTGCTGGGTTTTCAAAAAATCCCACTTACATAATTCCCCCAAGGATTTGCGCTATATTATTTAGCAGCATATATGTGAGTGGCTCGTTCTGAGATTAACAATCAGCGAAAACCCGGACGGAGAGGTACCAACATGCCTAGTACATACAACACAGGAACTACCACAACAACTTTTATTTTGTACCAAATGGATATCTATGGTCATCTTCTTTCCATTGCCTACCAACACGAGTACCCAACATGCCTAGAATTACGCGTCCGGCCGCGTTTATAAAGTTTCCACATGGTCAGCACCACTGTCAATTTCAGTTTTGAATAAGGAAACGTGGTTTTTACCAAAAATTGGATATCCCGATATTTCCACCGGTTTTTGATATCTTTAATGGGATAACTAGTTTATACTCTGAGAGTTTTAGTAGTGCTACATTTTTGAGCCGGATATAATTGTGAAATATCATGTTCCACCACCCTATATCCAGTATTTTTTATACTTTCTCCTCAACTTATGACGTCAATAGTGACGTCATCAAGGTAAGGTTGGTACTTAATCTTGAGACAATGTAAGAAGAAACTCTAATCTTTATTGGATACCAATTTGTGGGAATCCAGTGTTCATTAATAGGGGAAAAAGAATCTTTTAAAAATATTTACCACTTGAGTCTCGACTGTTAAAGCCCCCCTATGCAAGAAAGTGTCCATTTTTTTTATTTTGTCATCACATTTAATAAATGGCGTCGTTTTAGGGAGAAGTTCAACTGCTGTGTGAAACTTTTTTGTGCCCATTAACCCTCGTCTTACCAAGCCTTTTTTTTGTAACATACGGGTTTACCAAAGGGGGGGTGGTTACCACCACCCTCGAGAATTTGTTATTTATAAAGCACCCGATTGCTTATCCTTTTGGTACCACTGGATAGCTATGGTCGTCCTCTTTCCATTGATTGATCCAAACAAGTTACCAACATACCTAGTATGGCGCACAATTGACTTCCATTTCAAGTCCGCGAGTCGGCAACAAAACTTGGCATTTTTCGACCGAAAATAGGCGCGAACATCCAAGTTTGCGCTAAAAATCGCAGAATATCGGATTTTCATGCGGTTTCAGTTCTAAATGATGTGCATTTGGCTAGAATCCACCCCCCCCCCCTTGGTAAGGAGGGTTATTAATGCGTAACATTTCCGTTACATTCCATGTTTGTTACAGGTTAAGGAGCCTTAAACTTGTTAGAAAAATGCACATTTGTCAGGGGGACTTACTTTTTTTGAACTGTATATATAGGTATTGGGTTATTGTTATAAAAGGGTGCCCCATTAGCTCTTTGTAGCTTATGAAGGCAAAAGATCTATCTTAGGCGTCACTTACAAGCTCCATGCCAAAGGGCAGTCTTTATTTGCAACATCTTCCTATTCTTCATATAAGTAATCAATGGTCATTGAAATGGAGGCATGCTCTAAGCTTTGCTTTTTCCAGAGAGCATTGCCCCTGCAGTTTCTCAGACTTCTTCTCATTTTTTCGTGATACAAGTGTATTTGGAGATCAAAAAAACACCGTGCGTACATGATAAAGGTAGTGTCCAAACACCAACTCAAAATTGATGGTGAAATATAACCTATTTTTATAGAGGGCCTCCTTCATCCTTATCCGGCGATGTCCTGTGGAAACGGACTTTACTATTCCCGGCTGGATGGCCGCTAATCCGAAAGGTGGAAGACCTCTATTCCTAACATCTCCTTTATCGAGGTAATCCTCATGTATAAGTAGCGTTTAGAGTAACCTTTTCTTAGAAATGAATGCAATTCTGGCCTCCATGTAAGTAGATAAAACCTTTCTTCGAAGAGTTGTGTAAGGCTGTACAAGCACAAAGAAATTGGCTTTGCAGCCAAGGTTAGAACCAAAATACCGGGGTAAGTGACCTACGAATTATGAATACCCCTATATGCATAGCTACAAACGCCAATATTTCTATTATAGTGAGATTAGATTAAAAATTTTGCTTCCCCCCGGCAATAATGCCCGAGTTTTTAAAATGAATATGTGCAGGTTTACCACTCGTTTTGTTCAACCTTTTTTTCTACCGAGTGAAAATCTACCGAAGATTATTGACTATCACAAAATAAAACATGATTATTTCACCTACTAGATAACTTTTGAATTTTGATTGAGAAGTTTTTGCTAAGCTTTAAAGATATGTCCCCCATTTTTCACTCTATCCCCGATATAACTCTTGTGGAATAACGGTCAAAGAGAACTTTGGACATTTTACCAAAGTACATCATGTACATTCTTTGCTTGCTTTGAAGCTGATATGAATATAAATAAGATTGTCACTTCTAATGGCAAAGGCAACTGGATAAACAACCATTTACAACACATATGCTCATCTTCTTTGTCCAAGTTAGATGGGGATTGTGATTTGCTAACATTTCTTTGCACAGCTTTGTTCAATACGTTGAATAACCATAACAAAAAAACATGAAACATGAAATGGTAATCAATGATACTTTTTGAATAGAATGGCATTATGTTTCAGTTCTTCCTAAAATTGTTAGAAAGTTGGGTACCATCATTCACTTCTGTCCAATTTTGTAGTTAAAGCAACACACATCAGAATTAGGCAAAAACGTAATATTAAATCCGATAATTGCTGTTAACAGGGAAAATGAAAAAAATAGTCATAAAAAATTAGCTTTGATGTTCGGTGGATATATATTTTTATTAAAAGCATAATACCACTAATAGCGCGTGGTTTGCCTAAACAATTAATCCTTGTATGTAGCATTAGTTCAATTATAAGATAACCCTCGTCCTACAGGAAGGGGGGGTACCCCTTCAGGTTTTTTTCCCTGCTTGCTAAAAACCCCTTTTTGGTACCAAATTAAATTAATGTGAATTTGTCAATTGGATATTTTCCCCGCCCTTCATCAAAAACAAACATCCACCGCGGTATAGGTAAGATAAATGGTGATCCCAAGTGATGGATGGGGGGGGGGGGGGTCCACAGTGAGTTTTCCCTGTATCTTACCGTACCTCTACCCCAGTGGCTGGAGGTGTACTTTTTTGGTATGAATCCCGAAGGTGGTGCTGGTGGGTGCCGGTCAATCGCGGGCAGCGCGATAATCACTTCGTTTTGGAATTTCTTTTCTCCCTCTTCAAGCTTTGTCTGAACCCATGATGTATAACCCATTTTGATCCATCTACAGTTTCTCAAATACTACTTCATGCAGATTTTACATTGAATCCAATATATACTGTGAATAAACGTTGTTTGGGAGGTAGTATAAGTATTTTGAGTGAGGGCCACACATGTGGTGCAGTGGATCAGCGTTCGCCTCATACGCATAAGGTTGTGGGTTCGAGCCCCCGCTGTCGCCAATTGTTGTGCACTTGGGCAAGGCAACTTAACCCCTGCTTGCCTCTCTGCCACCCAGGATATAAATGGGTACCAGCATATTCTGGGAATGCAAAACAGACTCGCTGTGCGGGAGGAGTGGAACCCCCCACAGCAACATTATATGAGGGATTCCTGGCCCAAACGCCAATGATAGAGAGTTGGGCACTCCGCCTGCGGACGCAACATTTGCAAAGGAATTTTTAAAAGTAGGTCTTACTTTAAGTGTCCGAAGATGGCCGCCGGGAGGAGGTATGTTTTGTTAAATATCTAAAATTGCCAAATAGATGCAAAGAATCAGAAAAGTTAGAGTATGATTGTGCGGGAAATGAGCAGGGCACTCACATTTTTTGGGTCGGATTTGTGTGGAGCCGCTTCCAATTTAAGAGCTTGGGAACTGATGTGTCTTTTAATCGAGCCATTAGAATTTAGAAAAAAAATGACGAAACTTGGAGGCTTTTGAACTCTAACTTTGGGCACTCTGGGAAAGGATGTGTGTCATCCGACTTTTGGGACTTAGGGACTTGGGAACTGATTTTTTTTGTCTTAAATTAGGGTTCCTTAGAAATGGACTTGGAGGAAATATGCAGGCTTTAAGAACTAAATTAATTTGGCTCAAATTAGCTCGAGGTAAACAATTCCCACAGAAGCAATCAAGGACTAAATTATGCTTCAACTGGAAGTAGTAGTAACTCAAGTGCTGGAGTGGCTTGTAGAGGCGTGAAATGGTGTTGTTGGAAAGGAGAACCCGGGGGTGGTTTGGAAGGAGAAATATGGATAGTTGGGAAGGGGACCTTGGGTAATTGGGAAGAGAAATCTAGGTTTAGTTCAGAAAATATCATGTTGTCTGAAACGGATACCCATGAGTATTTGGGAATTGGCCATGTTGTGTTAGTTGGGAAAGGGCACCTGTGAGAAAAGACTTAATTTAGTTCTACTTGAGAAGGATGCTCTGTGGCAGCGTGGAAGGGGTTCTGAGACAGATGAAAAGGGATCTGTTAGTTTGAGAAGGGACATGATGTGGCAGTTAGGACCTTAGACTCTGGTGAGGTCAATAAAGTGGACTTAAGTTGCAAAGGGGCCCTGGGGGATTTAAACAGGGGCCATAGGTAGGCATTACAACAAGTTGACGGACATCCTCCATAGAAAAGGGAATGTTGAAAATGCACGCTCTACAGCACACAAAATTGGTATAGGGAAAATGTACGTAACTCGACTTTGTGAAGTCATTACTCCCAACAGAAGCCTGTTTTGGATATAGTATCTTTATAGAATGTAAATTACATTTGTTATCTTTCTATTGATACAAACATATTATAATTTTGTGAAAAATCCATATAGGTACCTGCAGCTTCCAAAATTTTTGCTTTTGAACCTAATTTCCTAAAGGGCCTGCAGGTGGGGCCTATTTACAAGGCACTGGCATCTTCATTCACTGAAGTATCTGCTCAGGTAGTTGCATTCGACCCTTCTGAACATTCGAGCCAAATTTCAAAACAATCTGAACACTTTCACCATAGGTACCTATGCAATATTCATAAATATGTTAATAACCCAGCCGGTCCAGTGTAATCACCTCGTGCTTATTCACACACATTGCAGGGTTGCCAAAAATTATCAGCCCAATTCGTGGGCAGACGCGCGAAAAAAAATGTTGCCGAAAAAATAAAAAGCTCTCAAATTGAAGTTAGGGAGCATTTAAACCAAACCTTTGAGTTAATTTTGGACTCGATCAATTTCACTTGAACAAAATTCAAGATCAAATTAATTATCAAAATTGAGCGCAGTGGGGATTCGACCTTCGCCGAGGAGAGATTAGGAAGCATTCTTAACCACTTAGACTAGCGAGGAATTTGTTGGTGATGTTGGGATTTCAAATCAATATAAACCTTCACAGAATAAAGGCAGACTCATGCGTGTATATATATACATATACACGTAACAATAGGAACGATCAACATCATGCAAGATGATACTGTGATACACGAAAGTTAACAAAGGAAATAAATTTCGCTTCCGGTACTAGTGCTCACTCGCTTTCTTTTCTTTTTATTGTATCGCAACTGATTGACAGCAGCCATTTGTCACCCGTCATACACGGCTGCACACTGACCCTACGGGCGGTGTTCTTAATTGATTTATATGCTTGTTTGTAGCAAGAACATCAATGTGTGTGTAAGAACAGCTTAAAACACTTTTCAAATCGTGTTTATCTCTACTTTTTTACAATATCGTCTATTGAAAGTGAAGAGTAACAAAATTTCGCGAATTCGCTTTGGGCCTTTGCAGTTCGCGGGCCGAGTAGCCAAAGTCGCCCAGTTGGGCTACCAAATCGTGGTTTTGGCAACATTGGTGATCATTGAACCGGCTTTGGCGTGCGTATGTTTATGCACTACTTCCTTCTCACTGGGCAACGGCGCCCGGTAATTGGTTGAGAGAAATATGTATATAGACTAGTGTGTGACATCATCCTAATTATAGTTTGTCACTGCTCGCGTGGAAGCTTGTTGTAATGGTGACAAAAGTTTACTATTGTCTGTTCAATTAACTTATATGTCCGGTTTTAATTAATTATTTCCAAAAATATACGCTTTCGAAAAAAATCACGAAAGAAAAGTTGTTATTTATCATTGGACCCAACAAGATCATTGGGTTCCACCTTGAAAAACATATTTCTTCTTTGGATTTTTATTCAATTTACACTGATTTTTATTGGCAAACTACAACAAACTGGGTCCAGCTGAATATTGACTTTTGACTCTGAAACTTTGATGGCAGGCCCATTCATGAATTAGGGGCGCTTCAAAAGTACGTTTATACGAACAATTATTAATTCGTGGACCTTGCTTCCGGTGTTTGCGCGTGCATTAATGCATGGGTTTATAAATGCTTCGTTGAAATACCGATACTTTTAATAGCCTGTTTTATTCATTTGGTTATGAACAAAAGAATCATAAAGCTCTACTGTAATGCCGTCCATTCAAGTTAATGCCGTGTGACTCCTTGAATATCATCTCTTTTGTATTGCAAAAATTCAGTGCAAATAACAACGGTTCGGATTTGATCCTGTTGAACAAAGTTGGCATTATTCATTTCATACCAGTGGCAGACAATATTGATCGTGAATCATCTCCAACAACTTTTACTACAGTACCTACAAAATGGAGTCAATGGAACCTTCCACGAAACGTAATTATTAATGGTACCAAATCTTTATTCGCTCATTTTCAAAACGAGGGTGAAATACCCAGATTTCAATAGATTTGAAGGTTTAAAATGTGTCATTCCTTTTATCATGTAAAAAAACGTCTTAGGTCCAAAGATATCCAACAACTTTCTTTCGTGATTATTTCGAACGTGCGTATTTTTTGAAATAATTAATAAAAACCAGACATCTAAGTTAATTGAACAGACAGTAATACTACAGATCACGTCTGATAAGGTTCCGTACGGAACCTAACAACCCCCGTCACGAATCGCGAAAGCCGAGAACCGCGAAATTCTAGTTACATCTTGGAAATGATTTAGGGTCATTATTAGAAAGTGTTGTTTAATAGCGTCGAAAAGATGGGTAGGGCTGCTTTTCTTCCTGATTTATGTACCCTGGAGCGATTATAATCACTGCCATCTTTAAAAAAAAAAATCTGTACGTAAAATATAAATCCCATACATTTTTTGGAGCTCCCAAAATTTCACCTAGGTTCTTATTTCAACAATATGCCATTCTAAGTTCATTTAGCAAATTATGCCTCATCGCGGCGGCCATCTTGTAGGCTGGGAAATATATGATGTGGCCTGGAAAAAATTGCAATAGAATTTTTTTCACCACAATGCATTTCTCTAAGGTCCCCAGAATAACATACTAAAAGTCCAAAAAAATCCAAGTGGTGGAATTACGCCTAATTTGCATAAATCCAAAATGGCCGCCAATTCCTATGTTTTTTACATTCATGTGTTGTATAACTAGATCTAAATAGCTGTTGAGGCCCATAAAACAAATAGTTTTACATTAAATAAGTACATTATGCTTCATACGTCATATAAAAATACATAACCTGATTGGCGGAAGGATAACTAATTTGCATAAATTCAAAATGGCTGCCAGTTTTTAGAGTTCCACGATTTTTGGCTGTATTTCTTCTCCTATATTGCTCTGCAGTACATAAATTGTTAAAATTTTACATTTAATAAGTGTATTATACTTCACATGTTATTCCTTACTTGTATAAAACCAAATATGGCGGTGCAGAAAGTACGAGCATGTATATTAAATTAGCTAGCCTTGTGACGTAGTCCCGGGGGAAGTGTTCGCTGCTCGTCAGAGTCCATAGAGATTGCGTCTAAAAAACTACCGAAAGTAGGTTCTATAGGTTCAGACCCGGTTGAGGGATGTTCTCGTAAGAGAACACCATTTCTGACTCTGATGCAAAAATATCCGTAGAACCCCTTCGGTTTTTTTTAGATATTTGAGGATATTTTCCATTTACACACATTCTCTATGGGGCGACTGATAACTTTAGTTTCTTGCGCAGTACCAATTTAGATAATATCTTTCGCAGTCTGTGACACAGACTACGCCGCGGGTAACTACTTTCTGCACCGCCGTAAAAACCAAAATGGCTGTCAATTCTACAGTTTTATAGTACTAGATTCAACCCATCGTGTCACCTCTAGTATTTTTTGAAGGTATTGGCATTCAATGAGGGGATGTGCAGTGGATGGAAATTAAAATTGAAACAGGTGAATCGGGTCACATATTCTGCCTCCTCTCCCAATTAATCGACGCTGTCCAAAACTTTTCCTCTGGTGACACGATGGGTTGAATCTACTATAGCTTGATTTTATCAAACTTTGTGAAACAAAATTTTGTTAACATGTAGCACACAACTTTTTGATGGACTTTAAATTCATATTCCATATTATATCTCTGGTAACTTAGGTAAGCCGTGTGCCTTAATTTGCATAGATCCTTATGGCTGAAAAGTAGGCATTGCACATTAAATATTGATAAAAATATAATATTCTGGTGGAGAATGACTATTCTGGCCACTATTCTAACCCCTCCAACTGCTGTTTGATAGTGAGGTTAAGCACCTCTTGGGCGTTTTACCTCTCCCGACTTGTCAACAGTCCACCCGGAAATCCGATCCCGCTGCTTCAGAAAGATCCCCCCTAGATTCCCCAATCAGGCCAACAAACCCGATCTTGGTTATTAGTGACATCAATATCACAATCTCCAGCCTCTATAAAAAAAATAGAACTCAGGAAATTTTGCCACTGGCCCAAGTGTCAAGTTCAAACAACTCATTAGGGAACTGTCATCCAACTGCCAGACCCGCTTCTTCAGTCTTCCTGACATCGATCAACGCATATCTGGACTTCTGCTCTATGTTTGCTTCATCAAGCAGCTAAACATTTTCCATTCCAGAGAAGAATCTTCTACCCACTGTTCAGACAAGGAATGTGACGAGCTTTATACATTGACGTCTAATACCGACTGCGATACTGACTGAATAGAAAAGGCAACTAGTCTACTGGATTTGCTTTGTCAAAAAGAACGACGCAGATTGGAGGGGGATATCCAATATCAACTTACCCCACTCAGCTGCAAGACCTGGAACGCCGTCAACAAGCTCACCGTTCGTAGCTTTCCAGTTAGGCAGTATCCTGTCCCTGCAAATTTCATCGCCTAGTATTTGTCAACAATGGAAAGTGGCCAACCACTGGT
Source organism: Ophioderma brevispina (assembly GCA_023653785.1). NCBI lineage: Eukaryota > Metazoa > Echinodermata > Ophiuroidea > Amphilepidida > Ophiodermatidae > Ophioderma > Ophioderma brevispina. Next base: position 11,463 of record JAMKCH010007591.1, on the reverse strand, counting down.
CCTTGTGATGCAATGGTCAAAGCATTGGACTTGTAATCTCAGTGTTGCAAGTTTGAACCCCCGCTGGGCCATTGATCCACTTAATAGAAGTCCCTAGAGTAAATCAACCTCATGATGACTTTCCAGATATAAAATGTTTCTTAAATGTAATTGGTCATACCAGCTTGGTACGATGTGCTTGTCTATATTTCAGAGTTTTCCAAGAAAGCAGCTGCACAAGAATGGAAAGCTCCTGGCAATGACATATCCATACAGATTGATGAATATGGGACCAACTTTTCCTCCTCTCTCCTTGTATGGGATCATCAGCAATTCCCTCCTAGATGGAAGACTTCATAGGTCATGCAATCCTGAAGCCCAAACAACCAGCAAATTGGCCCAATGTTAGAAAACCCATCATCGCTGCTATCTCACATTTATAAGCTACCCCTCACCCAAATGGCTTTCGAAGATGGTAAAAATCAAAAACTGACCAGATAGCAAGACATGCAATGATTCGAACAGGCTTCCAGAAGAAGCATTAAGTTTGGGGCAGCCTTTTATAGATCTAACTACTGCCTATTATACCGTCTGGCATCGAGGTCTCTATCTTAAGGTACTCACATCTTCCCTGATGTCAAGTCTTGTACAAGTTCTTATGCTCATCCCAGATCTTTTGTCCTGGGTGTGGGGACATCAATGGGCAATGCGTAGAAAGCCCAAACTTTGGAATGGTGTCCCACAAGGTTGTGTCCCGGACCCAGTCTCTTCAATATTTATGTCTCGGAATGCCGTAGGGAGTTTCTTCGCAGTATTCCTTCGCAGACGATTGGTACTAACTTGGAATAGCTAGAGCAATGTGTAGAAGGACCATATCACTCATCACTCTAAGTCAATTCTTCGTCAAACGATGGCCCTGAAACTTCTGTAACCCAGACTGTCGCCTTGGTTTCCATCTGTTGTCAAACTACTGGCTAAAAGAGAAATTACCATCGTTTTAGATGGAGAAAAACAGTCACATCCAACACCAAAGTATCTTGCGTCCATAATGAACCGCTCTTTTCTTATACACTTCACACGCGCATCACTGTTGCGCTTGGCATACTCAACTGCTGATCATCGCACCAGTACTAGAGTCTTCTTTGCAATGCCTGTAGAATATCTTCCAATTCTGCCTTGCTTAACTCCTGCAAACTTTAGGAAGGCACCTTCAGATAATCAAGATGATTCTTAAATCGATGAACCTGAATTCTTGATGAAAGCTTGTGTGTTCGCCAAGATTCCCTGATTTTCGATTGAAAAAAAATTGATTCTTCTCTTGGCGTGAACCTGTTTTTTTTTTTAATGTAACAACCTAATTATTTTTCATCGGAACAAATAGGTATGTCGAAGCATATACAGTTTTTCCAATTGAAAAACCTGGATTATCGATTGATAACCTTTTTTTTTAAACGATATAATCCCAAGTTTTCAGTGAGCATCAACATGTTTATATCGAGAATCCCATTTTTTTGATCGAAAACCTGGATTGTTCATAAAATTAACATTTTTTAATAAAATTATTTACATTTTTGCATGACATGTGCTTGACAGGAGGGCGGTGGGCGCACACTTCACATAGTCCCCATTTATTTATTTGGCAAATTTTACTCATGACGGTATTCAATTATAAATTAGCGGTTGCATGTCCGCGATAATGGGTGTGTGTGTGTGTGAGGGGGGGGGGTGTTATGTGGGGGTGTGATGGGGGTTTGGGTGTTGTGTGTGTGTGTTTGGGTGTAGACGGAGGTGGGGATGCTATAGGAATTAAATAACCAGTAATAGTGATAGTGAAAGCAAATCTAACCGGTTTTTAGGTCAATGCAATAATAGATGGGAATTCAAGTCTGACTTTTTCTCCAACTTGTCATAATTGACAGCCATTATTTAGGATTATGCAAATAGGTATCATCTACCACACATGTATGGTGCCGTCTTTTAAGACAAATAAAATAGAATAAGGCATAATGTAATAAATTTAGGCATTTAGGTGCCCAAACTAATAAGCATATAACACAATCGATGTAAAAGTCTTAGAAATTGGCGGGTGCCAAAATATTAATTTTAGATAGTAATTAACAAAATCCTTGTAAAAATCTTAGGATTGGCGGCCATTTTGGATTTATGCCAAAATTGTATATTTCAACCCTTGGAATTTTTCTGGACTTTACGTATGGGCATTTTCCTGGGGACTATATAGAATGCATTGTGGTGAAAGAAATTCTATTGCAATTTTACAAGCTTCACTGTCACCTAGACTTTAAATTATATTTCTCAGCCTATTGGAGCTTAAATATTTAAGCCCCCTTCAGGCAGTGAAAACTTGGTTCGTGTTAGCCGTGGATAAAATTGTTCTATCTGTAATGAAATTATAATGGCGGTTTTACCTAAAACAATGGCGGCCATTTTGGAATGGGCAGGGACACGCTAATGTCATCTTTTCGGGGCGGAAACACACATAATTCCTAGTTAGGGGGACATTAAAATGAATCACCAATTGGGTTGGCAACGAACGTAAAAGTTGTGTTGATAGCTTTTATTTGCTGGTTATTTCATTTTTCAAGCGATTATGTAGAACAAAAGATATGCTTGTCAAAATGGAGAGTTAACAAATTCCGATGGGTCCGATTTGGCACTGGTTCATTGTAAGATTGTGTGAAACTTGATTTTTGTAACATCCTCAAATTTGGGATATTTGTTGTGTTATTGATTGGCCATTGAGCCTATTGAAGTATTGACAATCCCTTTTGAACTTCATTATCGTCATAAGTGTGACATTGTCTTTATGGAGCAGTTATACTGTGTGTATTTTTCAAATATTATCAGTCAGTTTACTTTCATTTAGCAGTTTAGGCCCTAATCCAATCAATCGCTCAAAATTAACACAGCAATGTAAAAAACCGAACCAAACGAAACCACATCCTACCCTCCCTATTGGATTTCCCAAGAAAATTTAATGATTCTATAGGACAGAAAAACAACAAAAACACGAAAGTAACAAAACAAAAAAGAAGATAAAACTTCCGATAGATAAACTACATGGCCTAATGAAGGCAGGCAGAATTGGGTGAAATAAGCGCACCATTGCATTGTCAAGACAGAGTCCCCCTCGGTCCGCAGCTGTCTGTGGGGCAGAGCTCAAGCCAGAGCATTGCTCTTGGGTGTTAGAGGCGAGAGTTGTGGTAGATCCAACGAAGAACGTTTGGTAAAACAACGGTGCTGGAATCCTCAACAGCTTTCTAATTAAAAACCTACAAAATCTATTTGTTTCTTTTTTTAGATGGCAATAAATTTCTATGAAGGCCAAGTGTATTCCCATATGTTGCATCATGCATTCCAAGTGTTTAAGGCAGAAATCGGACCACGGGGTGGGGGATTATTTGCCCTCTCATAATTGATGAGCATATCTTTGGTTTTACGTATCGGATTGGAATGCAATAAATGGCAATTTAAAGCTTGTTTTATTGGGCTTCACATCATATACCAAACAAGGACCCAATCGTACTTTTCTGTTATCAAAATCCCGTCGTCCCGAGTGTTAACTTTTTAATGGGACCGCCTGTATAAAAACTATGACTCTATCACATGATTTTTTTCGTGAAATTAGCTCACAGTATTATTCTTACATTCTAAAACAAAAACAAATAATCATTCTTTTGTTTCAAAACTTATTGCTGCGGCGGCTGACACCAAGTTGTTCGGTTGTTTTTTTTTTTGACAACGAGCGCGGAATAGCCCTAAAGTGGGTAGCAAATCGGGTAATATGTGGTTCAACAGCCGGCCGCACTCGTCGCTACCCACCAAGATCCTTATGTGTTAGGCCAATACCAGATCCCATTTGAAGTATATACTTGAATCAAGTAAATCGCCTTCCATTAAGTCTCTACTTTGTTCATTCCTATCAAAACTATCAAAACGTTTTCAGTTTAGGGCACGATCGAATAATACTTTTAAAATTTGCTGCAATGTAATTCCCAGACTTTACATCGTAAATGGCCTAATGTGGTTTCACCCCCCCCCCAAGGAACAATAGCTTTTCCGATGGAATTTTCAAATGACCCTCATAACCACCTTTGAGGGGGCATAAACAGACAAAGGTGCAATATAAATGATGTCCGTTTTATCGTCTGGATTATTGGCAAATCATGTTTTCAAAATGCGGGCAAAATCCGCTCAAAAAGTAACATTGTTTTCGCGACCCTGCTTCCACAGCATACACATTGCAAATCATTTTGATGTTTATATCTGCTCTAGAAGGACCAATTTACATATATTTAACACAAACATTACCATTTTGTACATTCTTGTATTTTTGTGGGTGCAGTCTTATTTGCCATAGGTTTGTACAGCAATGGCGCGCAGTCGCTCGATGATGGGATCGCTTCTTTTCAGCACACAAAGGGTTAATTATTTTTTTCTGATTATGTAATTAATTTTGTTTCATGCATATGAACAGACATAAGCAAAAAATATTTCTGGCAACAGGGTTTGCTGATTTTTATTTTTAAAAATCACAATCCCGTTGGTGCCTAAGGACCCAAACTAATTATCTCTTTAACGGGCTAGAAATTTAAATACGTTTTTTATGGAAAGAAGCGCATCGATAAGTTACACAATAACAAAAAATTAGAGCTCGAAAATATTTTTCATGACTGAGAAATCGCCGAAAAACAAATCTTGAGTACTATGCCCCCTCCCCCCTTTAGGCAAAAGTGTTAACCGTATTATCGTTGTCAATTTGCGCAAATGTCACATTTGTAAAATTCGCTTGAACTTTCCCAGCGTGAAGTTGCATTGAAGTCATAGAAATAGACCGGAGAAACCGGACGCCTAATAAAGACCAGTTAACAGCAATGTTTGTAAACATGTTAGGGCCTGGTATCTTGAAATAGGTCGGCCTCACTATTACACACTGGGCAATCTGTTAGAGTTTTAATACTATGGGCCATAACGATTTGCAGGAATGGATTCGCAGGCAACAAACGAAGTGACGTAGGATGTTAACTCTTCGCGTCTTCATTGATCGTGTATACCTGTCAAATCATAACAGCTTGCTCTGAACGTGATTTATGTGTTGTGTTTTTTTTATTGTTATTTTAGTAATTTTGGACAAAAATAGCCAATTTAGGTTGAAGGCAATGTTCAACAACCAATGATACACAAACGAGCCGAAAACAACGGAAACCACCTAGAAACCATCTTGGAACCATCCGAAGTGTCTACTTTATTTTTATCTTAAAAACATTATTTTGTCCATTTTGGACCACAAACAATTTGGGGTTGAGGCAATGATCAACAACCATTGATACACAAATGTGCCGAAAACATCGGAACCATCCAGAAATCACCCGGGAACCAACCAAAGTGTCCACTTTTGTTTAAAAGTCGTTATTATTTTTGACAATTTTGGAAAGAAATCGCCATTTTGGAGGTTCAGGCCATGATCAACAACAATTGATACACAAAGGAGCCGGAAACACCGGGAACAACCACAAACCATCTGGTTTTGTTTAAAATCCTAATTTTGACCATTTTGGACCAACATAGCCAATTTGGGGTTGAGGCAATGATCAGCAACCATTGATACACAAAGGAGCCGACAACACCAGGAACCATCCAGAAAAAGCTGGTAACTATCCAAAGTATTCACTTTTGTTTAGCAATTGTTATTTTGACCATTTTGGACAAAAAATGCTAATTTTCTGGGTTCAGGCAATTCTTGACAAGCATTGATAGTAGGGGATTGTAGTGCACAGATCTCACGTGAGTGTGCAAATGTGGATAAAACTGTGAATTTTGGTGCACAAGTACTTTATGCATTGATAATCAAAAAAAAATGATGGAAGCACTTGCCACACCCCTTTCATGTCCCCCAGCTTGGAGTTCAAGGTTACACAGGGTTAAAAAAAATTAAAATGTTCCGATTGTGTTGAAAACCTATAGTTTTGGAAATATGGGGTGAAAATTGTAAAAATGGTGAAAAAGTCTATTTTGGTTTGTGCCAACGCCCCCACTGATTCCATCCGCGCCACCTCTAACACCAAGTGAATCTTATGCACAGGTTGCTTCTTCCCCTCCACGTAATGACATCAGACCAACCTCACCTAAGGAACTTGTTTTGGCCAATTCCCACTTTCGCAGTGTGGATGCAGAACGTCTAGTTCCACGAGCTGATGTTACAGTATTGCCAGCTTACACACTTCCTGACGCGGGTATATTTTCAAATTTGGACTTTACCCCTGATTGTGTAATCTTACATCAAATCACTAATGATGTGAAGACTGTTACACCTACAACCTACGTTAATCTTCTGAATGGCATATTAATGACATTTACTACAGATTATCCTACTTCACTTTCGCTAGGATTTCCACGATTAGATAAGTTGATCTGGATGCACCTACCAAACGTATTAGACTGCACTCAATAATTAGTAAGCCTCGTCTACATGAGCCATTTTTGGTAACAAAACTCCCGAAGGGGGGAGGGGGGGGGGGTGGTCACCCCCTATGCTCGATTCCTGTAAATTTGGTACCAATGGATAGCTTAGGGGTTCTTCTTTCCATTGGTATCAAAATAAGGGTACCTTAGCGCCCTCTATCTCCATAACGAATCGGGCAAAATTGTTAATAATAGTTTGGTGATAGTACTGATCATATTTATGAAGAAAAACTATGTTGAATTACTCAGTTTTTGGCGATGGCCTTTGCAAATTAAAATTTGCCATTTTTTAGAGAATAGGGGTACTTTTGCGCCCTCTATCTCCATAACGAATCGGGCAAAATTGTTTATAATTTTTTGGTAAAATTAGTAGATAGTGCTGATCATATTGATGAAGAAAAAATAATATGTTGAATTACTACGTTTTGCCTATGGCTTTTGCAAATAAAAATTTGCCATTTTTTAGAGAATAGGGGTAGTTACGCACCCTCTAATTCCATAACGAATCAGGCAAAATTGTTGATAATTTTTTGGCGATATAAGTAGATAGTACTGATTGTCACCGTGCATAAGACCTCATTCCAAGTCTATTTTTTTTGTTCAATGCAATTTTGTGTAGTCTAAGTTAGACTGACACAAGCTTGTGATTCTTTTGTTTGACATTGTCCAGTGAGTTGACCCACATACAAATAGATTTCTATTCATTGTGATTTGAATGGGTGGAATCCTTTCTTGGAAAAATTCCAAAGACCAGGTGGTCCTATCCATCTATAGAAATCTGTGCTGGGTGTGGTAGAAAAAATTCCTGAGTCCTTATTTGTGCTCTTGGACCGGTTGAGATAACATCATGGTTCAGCCATAGTAGGTTTTGACACCACAAATTTATAATTATGTCCACATGAAACTGATGGCAGAAACAAGTTTCATGTAGAATGTGGACTACTGCTGCAGGAGGTTGTCTTTTAATATGTTAGCTTTTCTGAGGGAGCACATTTTGGTCACGAACTTGAGGTTCTATCATGATGAAGTCGACGGCAGCATGGTGCGTGTTGGTCTGAGGTCAGCAGGGATGGTGCATAAGCTCTACTTGTAGTCCAGAGTCAAGTCCAAACTTATTTTCAAGTTCATGTAAGTTGAATTTTTATGTTTTGCTTTCTTTTACCTTTTCTATCCAATTTGGACAGTGAAATTGAATATTTCAAAAGGTTAAATTATTTGGTGGAAATTATAAATTTTGACACGTTTAAACTGTTTAAAAATTTTGGGAATGTTCTTTTACATGTTCAGGATAATTTAAATATGAAGTTCAACTCATAACTCATAAAAGAAATCTTGACAAGTGAGAAATTGTTATTTTCCAAAGTTTCTTTATAATTTGTTGAAAGATTCAAGTGAATTTTGAAATGAATCTTGCTAAATTTGTTCATAAAAGAATCCAATTTCTTTCATGATAAAATATAATTAATTTATTGTATATTATGATTAAAGGTTTCTCATATGAAAAAGTAATGTGTATTTACTCAGAAAGGAAAGGAAAATATTTCGATTTCAACAATGAAAGTAAAAACCAGGAACTTGTATAATTTATTACATGCAGTTCATGCATATGTGTATAAGAACATTTGGCAATTATCAAATTTATATTATGAGATTTATCCTGGAGTTAATACAGTTTGAAAATTATTATTTTGATAAATAATTCTGGATGAAACATTTACAAAGTTTGGTATTTGAAAAATATATTTTTGCAGTACATGTAAAATTTATGGTATTGTTAGATGTAACGTCAATTTAACTGGAGCTACAGAAATTCACAGACTTAGTGTACTTTATTGGATTTGATTTATCTGTATCCAACCGCGACTCGAAACTGATTTTCACTATCATTTGACTGGGAGACGGCTTCATCTACATCTACATGTACTCTTATTTTATGTGAATTTGTGGACAATTGGGATTTTCTGTTGAGTCGCCTATTTGAACATTCACCGATATCTCCGACTTGTTAGCTCATTCACAACAGCTTCACGAAGACCTCTCGCATGCCGGTGTAGAAGTAACCATTGACCGGCGTACTCATAGTCCGGGAACAATGGTGAACAATAGGGCAATCGATTCAGTTGACTCTTTACGCAACATTAGTTGCACGCTTTATTCCGTTATCGTCTATGGAGCCCAGGACTATGGCTCCTACCGGACTATGTCTGCTTTCACACCGGTTTAATCTTTAAGGAAAGTGTGCACATTGTCTTGGTTTAATACACAAACATCCATTTTGAATGAAAGCCAATTGAGTGCTCAAATATTTGGCGAAATTCAGAAATTCAAGAAATTATTTAACTCTGAAGTAAAGAGATTAATTGTATAAGAGTTTGTTATAGAAATTATTGTAAATCCTTAAACATATTATATTTTGACAAGAAGAATTTGAAATGAATTATAAATTTTATTTGATAAAATATATATTTCTGTTCAAGTTGTATTTGGTCTTAGCGTCTTTTGAGTACGTCAGGTTTTGCGTGACAATTTTGGTGGAGGATCCGGGTAATGTACTTGGGGGTATTGTACTCAGTATTGGGCAAATTATACTCAGTTTGGGCAAGCGTACTCAGTAATCCTTGGTATCAAAGTACGTTTTGAAATTTGAGATGTGCATAGATTAAATACAACTTATCCCAGTGTTGTTGATCATAATTATTTTTTGCCAGAATTACACTGTATTACTAAGTTTATCCACAGCTGACATCAGGCTAACAACCCTCTACCGTGAGTGGTGCGATCTTACGGTGATCTTCCCGGAGAAACACCAAGTTCGTTCTTGAATTCAAGGTATTGTAACACTCCCGTAGATTTTAGGGAATGTTGTAAAATCTTGGTGTCAGAGTTGTGGTATAGTGTTACTATTGTGGGAAATACTTTTGTATTAAAAAAATTGTTCTTTGCACGAGTGATATTTCCCTGATTTTTTTTATTGAGATTAAATTGTAAAATTTTCCCTGTTAATTGTCCATACAATTCAACATGTCAGGCCAATTAGAGATAGAGAAATTGACTGCCTTAGGCAAGGAACTAGGGTTAGAAGGAAGAGACTTGCTTGATTTTGTCAAGGAAGAACGCAACAAAAAGCGTGAAGCTGATCGTGAAGCGCAACAAAAAGAGCGCGATGCTCAGGGCGCGCACATGAAATTGAAATCCAAGAAAAACGTATTGCACTTGAACAGGAAAAGGCGAGGTTAGAACAGGAAAGTTTGAAAGCAAATTGGAAGATGGAAGAATCAAAGGTTAAAGCTGATGCTGATGATTATTAGGCTTTGAGGGGAGACGGCGTTACTTGAAAACAAATCAAGTTGGCAGGAAAAAGGGAAAGATTGGCTTAACTGAGTCAAAAATGTTCATGTGGCAAATGCAAATGTCTAAACAAAATTTGGTAAAGTGCCCATAGGTAGGATACATGTTAACGCATATTTCTAAAGTTTGAAAGATATGCCAAACAGCAAGGATGGCCAGTAGACAAGAGGCAGTATTTCTTAGTGCCAACTTGTATTGGTAAAGGTTTGGAAGTGTACTATGCTTTGAGCAATGAACAGGCAGTGATTAGAAACTTGAAAAGGTGTTATTTGAATGAGATACGAGGTGAATGAGGAAGGTTTCAGACAGACATTAAAGTATTTAAAGCCTGAAAGTGGTGAATCTGGACCACAGTATGCTACAAGAATTCAAAATTACTGACCTTGCACCTGGGGTGACCTGGCTACAGAGAGACCGATAAAGAGGGTATTGTGGAATTGCTCATGAGACCAATTTATTCAGTGTCCCAATGAGTGTTGCTATATCATAAGAAAGAGGAAAAAAAAAACCTTAAAGACCATGACCGAGCTTGCTAATCAATGTATAAAAGCTCATGGTAGTTGGTTTCGTATTAGTGGTAGTAAAGTAAGGTGCTACAAACAAAAAAAATTACCTAAAAGTGGCAAGTTTGACTCTCAAAAATCGGACGCAATTTCCGGGAACCACCGTAGGTGGCGTAGCTCACGACTAGGGCCTTGGCGGAACACTTTAAATACTTTCGTAGAGAAATACCAGGTAACGACCTAAAACGCCCCAGAAATCTATGATGTAGCCAACCTTTTAACATTGTATCGCATGGAACACATTTGAATGGTTTCAACAGGGTGGAAAAGCTGAAAAAAACATTACGAAACAGCATTCATCTGAGCCAAAAAGTGAATTTAGATTTATTTAAATGCCCCGTGACGTCACGATAGCATCAGAGGGGGGGGGGGGAGGATGAGCATCGGGGGGAAGAGACAAATGATCCACATGATTAAGCCCGTCTCGGAAACATTCGGCTACCGGGAACGTCACCAAAGAATCTTTTCTCTTCAAATTGATACAAATTTGACCGATTTGAGTAGATTGTTTTAGTTTTACATCGAATCATTTTCGCTACGGCAAAAGTGTAATATTTAGAATGTTTTGACGTGTGTTTTAATTAGGTAAGGTTTAACCCATTATATGTTCACATTTAACAATCGTAAGCCCGCTTAGCGGAGTGGATAGTTCGCGGCCTCGTAACCATGCAATCCCAAGTTCGAATCCCACACGGGCGTATGATTTTTTTCCTTTCTCTTTTCATCTCCCTATAATTAATAACTTTCGCCACGAATATATTCAACAGTACTATACTTAGATTTTTTTTAATTTTTTTCGAGAAAAATACGTGTTATAGGCTGAATCGGACCGTATCAATTAAATTAATAGGTCCACACTCGTACACAAGACGAAAAGTATTTCTTTCATGTGTTTTTTTCTTTTCTCTTGTTTGTGAGGATGGTTTTTCTTGTTTTTGTTTTGTTCTGTTTGCACGGTGTTTTGTTTTTATGTCGTTTCAGTGTTTTTGTGATTCCCATTCTTATATGTGTGTACATGTGTGTCATGCAGATTTGGTTTTACAATTGCAAATTTTTAAAATCAAATTATTCATTGATCATTTAAAAACAAATG
>JAMKCH010007590.1:0-82903 GCA_023653785.1 Ophioderma brevispina | reverse complement strand
AAGAATCAACTTGATTATTAGTGTTTGATTGAACTTATAATTACAAACAAACATGTTTCCATACAGTTTGCTATGTGTTGCTTTCGTGTATTGACATTAAAAAAAAAGTTTTTTCCGGGACCGACCGGACCAAATCAAAAAGTCATCTACGACAATCAAACACATTTGTTTTGGCTAAGGTACTTATTTCGGTATCATTGGATAGGTAGAATACAGGTATCAGAAAGTATTGGTCGCATGTTTTTTCATGAAAGCCGTTTGGCCGCCATCTTGGATTTCAAAATGGCCGCCATTTCCAGGATTTTGACCTATATCTTGGTTCTGAGCAACTGGATGTCAAATTTGGGGCCTAACCTTTGTTTTAAATTACCTGGAGTCAAGAAATATGATAATTAACCTAAATATACCAGTGTGCTTTGTAACACCCCTCGTCCAGATGGGGGGGGGGGGGGGTAGTAATTACGCCGTTCGCCCATACCTCAGTCCCCTTGAGACTTTTCTATTAATAGGGGTAGATCCATTTCAATGGCTTTTTGTGTCATTGGATGATAATAAACATTAGGTTATAGGAAAGATTGGTCGATTTTCCCTGATGAAAAGCGTTGGCGCCATCTTGGATTTCAAACTGGCCGCCATTTCGAAAAGAATTTTGCCCCATAACTTTGGTTCTGAGCAACATTGGAAGTCAAATGGTGGCCAAACATATGTTTTCACTACCTTGGAGTTCAAAATTATGGACGTTTTAACCTAACTAGTCTAACCAAGCTATCCTTTTCAACATCCTATGATGTGGTGGTGGTGGTGGTGGTGGTGGGGTGGGGGGTTTATCGTTGTTAGTTTTCGTTGTGACGTCGCTTCCTCCGCCTATTCCCCCTTGAGATTTTATATAAAATGGTCATGATGGTGTGTGGTAGAAAATTACATATGTATAGCTTTTGGTCCCTCTATGCACCAAAAAAAAAAAAACCCCAGAACAAAACCAACATCCCACATGTCTCTAGTGATGTCATAAAGTGTGTCTACAAAATGCGGAATATGGGAAACCTTCCGCTGCAGCTAAACAGTATAACAAACATATGATTTTCACCGGGGTTTTGCCTAAACATTTTAAGAAAACAATAAGTTTGAATTCTATAGACTGAGATGCATTGAGTATGCTGCCGAACCTGCAGGCTTGTGGCTTTCCAATTCGCACCTCATCAGTAGGATAAGGCTTGTACTGTGTGTATGGGCATATATTCATATCTCTCACATGTCAGTAGCCTAGGTGCTAACCTGTGTTGTAAACATTGAGGTCACCTATCTATATCCTCATGATACAAAAATATTTGAAGGTTCGCACAAACATCCCATTTTGAAAGTTCATGCAACCACCGTAAAAGGAGATTGGTTCTTAAGTTCTTCTTTAAGGATAAAAAGTCATCTTAAATGACTGCCATTTTGAATCATGTGTTCAACAATGAAGGATGTGAATGCCATACAAACTCCATTACCAACGCGCTCTTACGGCATTCAGGTGCAAAACAGGTTCTGCACCGTCAGGATATGCAAAAGTGTGTCGTGCTTCTTGCTCCAGCCTAGTTTACAAGGCCTAAGGATCTGGTAGTGTTGGATGAAGAACCCTGTCATGAGCCCAAGAGGTGCTTGTAGATTGTTGAGGCCAGGCCCTTGTACGAACAGCGGGCCCCATGAGTACGCAGACCGGCAGAGCCACCACTGGCAGGTCAGATACGGCCGCAGCCCCAATTCGGCGCACACCGCTGCCGAAACGCCCGACCCCTGCGCGAATCCAGCCCAAGGTGACCCACCCCCCGGGTGGAAGACCGCCACCAGGCGGGACCCCCGCCACAGGCATTCAGCAAAAACGTCGGCTCGGAGCATCCAGCAAGGCAGTGCTCCATGTCTGCAAGATGTCGAATGGGGAGCCGGAGAGTCCAGCAGTGCGTCAACAGAAAGGTCGACGAGAGCGCAGTCCCTGTCCGCCGAGCCGGTATGACTCCACTGGACAGCGTGATGAGCAGGAGCCTGCTTGTCACAGAGCCGCGTACTCACCCAGGCCTATGCATGCGATTGCCCGCCCAAGCAACGCAGGTGCAATGCCCGAAATCACTGGTAGGAACTCGGATGGAGTGGGACGAAGGGCAGCCAGCAATGGCTCCATGGTGCGCCATGCAACCGTGTCCAGCCTCCTGAACGAAGAGCTATTGCACCATGTGGGGCGGCATAGTCAGCCCAGCGCTGTAGACCAGCCAGGGCGGCGGTGCACAGGGCGTTGGACTAGCACCACCATGATGATACCGCAAGGCCGCGTTAGGCTCGAAGATACCTTTTGCACATACTGACCTGAGGTGCCGCCGACAAGTAAGCTGCCAGCCGAGAATCAATCCCAGACAAGCCGGTGCAGGACCCCCCCACACAAGTTTTGGGCAGAGGCGATCCACGGGTTGATCGGGAAGCGGGATGAGCCACCCCCCCCCCTCCCCGTGACAAGATGGCGACAGCAGCAGCGGTGGTCCATTCCCATTAGCCCAAGCCTCCAGGTCTCGAGCCCATACCTGCAGCAAGTGCACCCTCTACCCCAGCCCAGCCTCCGTCCAAGTGAGAAGGGCAAGACCGTCGGCGCAGCCATACCATCCAGACGTCGTTTGAGAGTAATTCACCCGACACACAAGTTAAACAGGCATGGGCAGTCAGCAATGATCTCCAACAATTATGCATGAACGTCAGGCAAGGCTGATGGAAGCCCATCTCTCTTGACGATTTTCATTGGTTGAATCTGCACACTTCTGTAGGATGAACTTGTACCAATGTACTAAGCCCAGGAAGTCTGCAAAATATGATCATACCCAGTGTCCGAGTGAAGAAGTACAAACTTGGTACAGGATGATTTTTTCAACTTTTCTAGGGCATAATCGCATCAACATCGAAGGCTATATTGGCACCCCATCTTCATACGTGTTCACATGGCTTCATTAGATTAAAATTCATAGACTGGAGACCAAGGAGCTAGAAACTAGAGATGCAGCCAACAGCCAGTTTCTCATATATCAACAATGTTCTCTGTAAGGTTTGTTGTTATAGGTAGAGCACGGCGGTAGTATAAGCACTAATATATTATGCCGGCAAGTTTAAGACGTGCAAGCGCAATAAGACAAAGGATGGGCTTACTCTGTACCTGGGGGGGGGGGGGGAGGGGGTCTTCCATTTTGTTGGGGTAGGGACATGACTCCGGACTCAGAAGTGGACCCGACTTATACCTCTCCTTCTTGCACACTTAATGACCCCCATGTTTACTATACAGTTTTTTTTTAAAGTGGACCCAACTTATACCTCTCCTTCTTCGCAATATAATGACCCATATTTATACCAGAATTCCCTTTCGTATTAACAGCAGAACCCCCAAATAAAATACCCCGGGCAAATACCAGCTTGTGTCTTTGCTTCGCACTTGGTGTGCAAGTTGACGGCCACGACAACGAAAGTCACATGAAACCCAGGGATCCTAACTCGATCAAGATGAAATGGATTGACTTATCTGCACACTGATCGCATGAAAAATCTGTAGCGTATAGTGGCCAGTCGTACGTGCTGCTATCACGAACGTCCTCCCGGTTTACGTCATGAATACGTTTGTGCATTAAAATAAGTAGGTACTTATCGAAAACGGTGGCCGCTATTCACCATCGATTATCGACAATTGTCTATGGGCATGGAACGTGTCACCCGCATGATAAAACCAGGGCAGCCGTAAACAAAACCGAGATTACGATAAATTTATGATGACTAAAGAAGTTTGCAACAGCAAACGGAGTCGAATGCTTGCGTAGAGCTGGACTAAGTTCACGGACTATATATCACCACCGCGGATGCGTACCCAAACTTATACCAACAACATCAAATTCAACACCGATAATTATACCACAATGTGGTATAATTATCCAGTGTGAAAAAAGTCATAATTTATACCAGAAGGCTAGTGTGCGACCCTCTATCAGCGGGCGGCCCGTCTAGTTATAGACGTTTGTACTAAGAACCCCCCGACTCTGTTGTACCTGGCTGACAAACTAATCAAAGCCAGAAACACAGTTAGTCACTGGTACATTATAATTGCATGTTGACGGTCCAAATAAATCCATTGGAATACTTGCAAGCTACCACAGCTGTGAGCACACATGAGGCTGACACATTGATGCATGACTTATGCACTAGAAAGAGTTGAAAAGATCCCAGTACACCAAAGTTCGGACTTCTTCCGGACACTGACTGGTCATGCTTCACCCAGATTGAAGAAATGTAATATTTTATGAAGAGCATCATCAACCTCTATGAGGGCAAATAAAGCACAACATTTTTAAAAATATGGTAAGGGCTTCTTCTTGCAATATGTGTTTGTTAGGGACACTACTAGGCATTTCACATCCTTGAAGTAAAAATAGGACCCATCTCTGTCAAGGGGGCTGGCCTCAAAATATTTTTTTTATGATGAGGATATAGAATTCCAACTCATTTTAAGCGAAAAACATCTTGTTTAATGAACACATTTTAGCTGTAACAACCTGACAAAATCACCACGTTCTAGATTTGGCGCTAAGCACAAATGTTTCCCATGTGCTGCCCTTGTTTAGATAGAGCACACTAATGCCTCATGGAGACGTCACAAGGGATGGTGGCTATTTTGACATTTCTGAAGGGGAGACCAAAAGCTATACTGGGTCTTAACCAATACCAACACAAAATATTACGACCTTATTAAAAAAATATCAAAGGGGATGGGGTGTTAGCGGCAGTGTAAAAAGGATTGCCCTCACCCCCCATACCCCCCCCATGATCAGGGGTGATGGGTGTTCCAAAGCACAGATTGGTCATATTTTTGAAATCAGTTATTGAAAAATAGGTTTGGCCACCAAATTTGACGTCCAATGTTGCTCAGACACCAAAAAGTATAGAGAAAAATCTGGCGGCCATTCTGAAATCCATCGATGGCGCCACACGCTTTTCAGAGAAAAATGCGACCAATACTTATCTGATACCTGCATGTCTCTCTATCCAATGACATCAAAAAATCCAAATCCTCGCCCCTTATTATAGAAAATCGCAAAGGGGGACTGGGGTAGAGGTAGCGGCTTCTAACAACGACACCCCCCCCCACAGGGTGAGGGGGTGTTGAAAAGCACAGCTATGTTAGACTAGGTTAATTATCATATTTTTGAACTCACAGGAGTGAAAACATATGTTGGCACCAAATTGTTCAAATGTTGATCAGAACCAAGTTATAGGGAAAATCCTTCGAAATGGCGGCCCTTGTGACATCCAAGATGCGGCCAGAAAAAAATGCGACCATCTCTTTCTAATACCTGGAGATCTATTATCCAATGACACCAAAAAAGAATACTTGCAAAAAAAAATGCACAGTTTGAATTTGTACATAACAGCTACACTATGGCAAACCCTCGGTCTCTTGATGAATGCAATGTGTTTGGTCTTATTAACAGTGGCTGAGTCAGTTGAGCGACTGGGGAGCTGTGTGCTTAGGTTCGAAGCGCGAGTCTCAAGTTGAAACTGTCTAAGTGCCAACTGTTCCAGAGGATGAGAGAGAGACGGAGAGGCCTCAGAACCCAGGACAGAAGAGAGAAGAGGAAAAAAAAACAGGGAGGTTGGCAGGTCGTATCTTAGTATGGTGCCTTATCGTAATGTTTTGGATTTGGCGGCTATTTTTGCTACATTTTGATTTTTTGTCTTTTTTGGGTATATTGACACCTCGGAACTCGCATTTGGTTGTTCAATTTTTTGGAGACCACCCGTTTGGCAGCCATTCTTGGATTTAAAAAGACCCGATATTTTCAATATTTTCCCAATATCTCCATTTGTGGGCGACTTAGAAGGGTTACAATTGGTGTCTATACCCTGTTTGTCGATTGCTAAGATGTTAAATAACGTTATTTAAGTTGCACTAATTTCGTTGGGCAGCCATCTTGAATCAAAATGGCCGCCATTTTTTTTATTTTTTTTATTGTTACCTTTTTTGATGTATTTTGACTTCTGAAAAACATACAGTGGTAAAACGGTGGCACTACATGTTTGTGATACTAAGTTTCTAAGTTAGTTCAACTAATTTGTCTTTGGTGCCATCTTGAATTTCAAAATGGCCGACACGTTGATAAACTTGTCGGTATCTTGACTTTGGCATGACATACTGGATCTAAAACCGGGGGCAATACCCATGTTTGTGGAATACTGAGGTGCATATAAACAGTAATTAAGTTGCAAAATAATTCGTTTGTTGGCATCTGAAATCAATATGGCCCCGAACCTGTTATTTAACCCTCGTCTTACTAAGCCTTTTTGCATGGTTTACCAGGGGGTTGTTACCATCCCCTCAGGAATTTGTTATAAAGCACAGGTCTGATGCTTATGATTTTGATACCGGTGGATAGCCATGGTCCCCCTTTCTATTGATACCAAAATAAATACTAACCTATCTAGTATATGTCATCACAATGACGTCATAAAGTCCACGGGTACGAGTTGGCAAAATTGGCATTTGCTACAGAAAATAGGCGAAAATCCAATTTTGTGCGAAAAAAGGTAGGAATATTGGATTTTCATGCGGTTATATAATTAACAATTATATAATTAGCAATTATATAGTTAACATAAACAGAGTTTTAGTGTCATATTTTGCAGAATATTCTAAAAATGTACGCTAGATTTTTCTTGGGTGGCAACCACCCCTCTACTTTCAATTTTGAAGGCATACACTAACACTGGTGAAGGTGCTAAGTTCACATAATTTTCGCCTAGATGACTGGAAATGAGAAAATGATAATCTGGAAGATTTTTACGAAAGCTTTTGTCATTTTAGCGCATTGGAGGAAACTTCAATAAGGGGTTTTGATCCCCAGACGAGGGTTAATATACTTAGGTCTGTATCTTGAGTTGGAAATAAGTTAGAGGGCTAAAATAATTGAACCCCAACCAATCAAAAGTGAGATGGCTCCAACGTTTACAACATATTTCGCTGCTGCCTCATACGCAAGACGAAGATTGAATTTGACTGCCATCTGTAATTTCAAAACTGGCCGCTATTTCCATACATTTCTCCAATATCTTGGCTGCAAGCTAACATAGGGAACAAAAAAGATAGTACTACTAAGGTTTCACATGAGTACATCTGGGTATTGCTTTTTATTAGAAGATATTGAAATTTCAAAAATGGGTGTCCCTATTATTCGGTATAGTTTGCTTTGTATCTTGGCTTGTGAGCTGCATATAAGGGGGACAAAAGGATGGCAATACCTGTTTGAATACCAAGTTGTAACGGTTTTCAATATTGTCACTTTAAATTGTATACTTATTAAAGGGGAAAGACCTTGGTTGAAAGTCTGGGGGCTGTGTACTTCGTCGGATAGAACTTGGAGAGAAGTATCAAAGTGGTGACTAAAAAAGAATATTCAATCCTTATAACAAGCGGAAAATCTACCAAAGTCCAGTGACATCACCTTGGAGTGCCTTATGGCTGCTACAATCAAAAACGAGTAAATCCAGAACGACATGGAGTCTTTATGGAAAGGAGTCGTGATCTTAAATGCAGGAGGAAAATCTGAAGTTTCAGAGAAAAACCCGAGGGCGGGTATGATTGGCAACACAAATACGTAAGATATGGCTCAGCCGGGAGGGGGAACCCGGGCCAAATTGGTTAAAGGCGAGTCGATGAGCTCACGTCACCAAAACCCGCCGCCACTATTGCAATCTATTGCTAAAATTTATAGAAACATGGGTTATTGGAAGCAATCCACCAAGTGCCATCTTGGCACCCTTTGGCATTGGGGTTATTGAGGTCACAATACATAAGGGGGATTCAATTTCTAAAAGCTTCAATACGTTAGAAAGATTAATAATTATTCCGAAAAAGAGTAAAAAGAGGCAATGGTCACATATCCATAGGATGCCTATTAGACAAGTATATAGAACAAATAGTCAGAGGATAAAAAATCTTTTGCACGGGAATTTGCCACTTTGTCTAAATACCATTCGTTCTAATCACCGCATGCTAATACCATTCGTAAATGCCCAGTGGTATAATCACTACGTTGTCTACAAACATTTCGTCTAAGCATTTCGTCTTACACCTTTGGTATAATCATCAGATTGTCAAAAACATTTGTCTATGCATTTCGTCGACTGCCCATTTGGTCTAATTTCCCCGATTGTCGTAAACCATTTAGTCTAATGCCATTCGTCTAAGGCCCATTTGGTCTAATCACCAGATTGTCTCTAATAACCATTTTAGTCTAATTTATTTTCGTCTACGAACTGGTCTAATGACAAGATTGTCTAAAACCATTCGACTAATGCAGTTCGTCTAATGCCCATTTCGTCTACTCCTCATTTTGTCTAATGCATGTATAAACAAAGGGCACCATAATACAATATAAATAACAAACACGAAATGACACTTTGCACATTATTATTTCCGAATTTCAGACCTTTTATATGTTACCTAGCTTTTCTTAAACATTGCCCATTCACACATTTCAAACATAATTTGTGATATGTTGAAATGAAGTTGACCTTTCATAATTTTATGCACACAGAATAGACATAGAATGGTAAAATACAGTAAGATCATCATTGCACATAAAATTAAATTAAAAATAACCTACTGTATACAGGTACCAGGAAAATTATTGCAGCTTGGGATATGAATAATAAACCAGGAGTACAAAGGCTTAATTCCATTGGGGTCCTTAATGCAAGAAAAAACAAAAACGAGGGAAGCAGCAGCAGGCAGGACGAACAAAACAACACAGATGAGAAAACACCCAACATGCACACCACGATGCCAAAATTATCTAATACCTATCGTGGTGCATGGGGTTAACTTCAGCTTCAGCCAGCCAAGCTGGCCTAGCTTGATCAGAAAGATGCTCCTTTCGGTTGATCATGGCCTGAAAAAAATAGTTTTGGGTGGGTCGAATCTCTGAAAAAATAGACCTTTTTACGGATACCCCGTAGTACATCTCGTTCGGCTCTAAAATATTCAGGTACTTAGTTTCAAGCATAACAGACGGTGCGCATTATAGGCCAAGAAAAAACAAAACAACAACAACAAAAACAAATTTGTCTCAGGAGACCGCGCGCATTGCCTTTACAATTGTGTTTTTGGCGCATCATTATTATTATTATTATCATCATTATTATTATTTTAGATTTTTACTCAATTGGAAAATCTTAAAAAAAACACTCCAAAAAGGAGGAAAGTTTTAGCGGCCGAAAAAAAATTAAAATGGGTCAAAATGCAATAAAAACATTTTTTTTTTGCATTTCGCGTTTGCCTATATCTTTAACCCCTGCATTAAAGTCTAGAAAGTTAATTTTCAAATGTTAACCACTATTGTGTGAACTTAAAGTAGGGTATATCGTGTTTATAAACTTTTAGTTTGCCAGGTCATGTTCATATTCCAACCAAAACATCACAGTGTATTAATTGACAAATTGTAGCACTTAGAGATCGGGGGGGGGATCATATGAAATGGATATGGGTGCAAGGCTGGCACTTCAAAACCCAGGGGCATTCGATGACAGATGACTAAAAAAATAGTGGTTTTTTGGGTGAGAGACCGCCAATTTTTTTATTTTTAAGATATATGCCTATATCATAATTACATCTCTCAATTTTTCATTGTGTATTCATTTCCTTCCAGAGTTTATTTACACCCTTTAAATACATTTCCAACACATACATGGCATTTTCCATAATTCTACCCTTATTTTCCAAAACACATGCGCAAAATTGGACTTTCGCCTATTTTCTCTAGAAAATACCCATTTTGCCGATTCGTGGAATTTATAACGTCATTGTGATGCCATAATAGGTATGTTGGTACTTATTTTGGTATTAATGGAAAGAAAAAGACCATAACTATCCACTGGTATCAAAATCATAAGCATCGAAATCCCAAAGGGAGGTGGTAACCACCACGCCGGTCCACCCCCCCCCCTTGGTACGCCATGTTTAAAAAAAAGTCCTTGGTAGGCCAAGGAGTAAGGTTTCTTCAACGTAACCAAAATGAGTTATATGTATAGCCTTTTATGGTTTTGTTTAGAAACCTTTTGGGGTTCTCAGATTCTTATGAACCATTTTTGAGGATTTCATTCTTGAGGGTTCCTGGGCTGCCAGGGGAAAAATGCTAAGTCACATTTTTTTTCTTAGAGTGTAGCAACAGCATACAATTGAAACTATTTTGAACTGATCAAATTAAAAATCTGTGGCACCTTTTTTGTATTTAAGTTTATTTTGTTATGCGAGCCAGTTTAATATTATTTATATTAATTATTAAGGTTTGGAAGAACTCACTTCCTACTTCCTTTGTAGCTGAAACATGCAATTTTGATTTTATTTTCATTTAATTTTCATTTATTTCTTTATTTATTTCCTTGAATCTAATCAGACTGTCACTGACTAGTAATAATGAGTGAAATCTTGTTAGAATTCTTAACCCTCGTCTACCTGAGCCATTTTTTGTAACAAAACTCCCGAAGGGGGGGGGGGATTAACACCCCCTTTTATTTTCGTTACTGAACACCCGATTCCTGTAAATTTGGTACCAAAGGATAGCTTAGAGTTTCTTCTTTCCATTGGTACCAAAATAAGTTCCAACATCCCCATTATGACGTCATCATGACGTCATATGTTGAGGAAAGTCCTAAAATACTGAATATAGGGTGGAAAATGAACCATTTCGCAATTTTAGCTACTAAACACCTTCTTGTAGCTCTAAAATGCTGTTGTCATTATATTACAACTAGTCATTTCCCATCAAGTAGAGTCACAAACCGCATGAAATCGGATTTTCCTAAACTTTTGACAGGAAAAAGTGATTTTTTTCACTGTGGGTTGTCTATGGAATGGCCAGTTGTGCTGACATGCGAACTTTATTGACGTCATTGTGACGTAATGCTAGGCATGTTGGTACGCATTTTGGTATCAATGGAAAGATTGTTAAGGAACCAAGACTCTCTTGGGTACCAATCAAGTGTCCTGTGATGTTCTGTGTTGGTGTTCGGCAGTTTGGTACTTCTCTCCCGAATGGGGTTGGTTTCTCCCCACCCCCCCCCCCCCTTCCATCACTTTTGGGAGCACCCTGTATCTTACCTATACCCCGGTGGATGTTTGTTTTTGGATTAAAAGGAGCGGAACATGACAATTGACAATTACATTAAATAATTTGGCACCAAAAAAGGGGGTTTTAGCAAGCCGGGGACAAAACCTGAAGGGGGGGGGGGTGGTAACCACCCCCCTTCGGTAGACGAGGGTTAACATTCCTCGGACTTGAACAAAAATTCCTAAGAACCAGTATTGTTAGCCTACAACATGACACTAGATTCCTATTGACTAATAATCCCGTCCTCATCGGACTTGGACATAACTCCGGGGATCGATATTCCTAACCTTGAACCGGGACAATAGATTCCCAAGAACCTTTATAGTTCACCTATGACTTGGATACTAATTCCTAATACATGCAGTCCCATGTTGGACATGGACACTTATTCCTAAGGCACTGATATTCCACCTCTGCTCTGTCAGGACATCAATTTCTATAAGGACTAATAGTCCACCCATCTTCCGATTTAGAAACTAAATCCTTTGGAGATGGACACCGCTTTGTACATGTGCTCAGGCCAGGGTCTGTTTTGTACTCTCCATACAGGATACCATTTACAACACGCTTAAAAAAAACACTTCAGCTGCTGAATTGGAAATAGCAGATGCCATAGTGTGTATTTATTGCATTCATTTCAGCTTGATCCTTTTCGGTGACAGGAAGTCTTGGGGGCAACATAGGACCCTATGGTACCTGAAGTCGCTGACCTCTTTGAGTTGGCTACCGTCTGCAGTGCAGATAGATGGATGATTTCTTCCTAATTGACGGCCATATATTCGTTCTTTTGGCGTTTAGACTAACTGGTTCTTAGATCAACTGATCCTTAGACGAAATGGTTTAGCAAATGGGGTTTAGACTATGGTATGACCAACTGGTCATTAGACGAAATGTGTTTAGACAAAATGGTTTAGACTAAATGTAATTATACCAACTGATTATTAGACGAATTGGTTTAGACAAAATGGGTTTAGACTAACTGGTAATAGACCAACTGATCATTATACGAAATGGGTTTAGACAAAATGGGTTAGACAAATGGTTATTATACCAACTGGTTATAAGACAAAGGGTGGTAGACCAAACGATATTAGACGAAGTGGAAATTAGACCTATTGGATATTAGCCGAAATGGTTTTAGACAAATGGGCATTAGACCATCTGGTTTTGATCAAGTGAACAATATACTAAGGGTTTATTACCGAAGTGGCAATTAGACAATCTGATTTTAGACGAAACGGTTTTAGACCAAGTGGTTATTAGACGACATGGAATTAGACGAAGTGATGATAGACTTTTTGCCAGGGTCATATTTAACTGCTTCAATTTAAAATAATGATATCCCTGTTATATTTTGAAAAAGATTCAAAAAGTATAATTTGACATATCTCCAAACTACATTTAATACTATACGTTAAAAAAAAGTAAGTCCCCCTGAACAAATGTCATTTTTCTAGACAAGTTAGGCTCTTAAACCTGTTACAAAAATGTAAAATGTACACGGAAATGTTTCCCATTATTAATGGGCAAAAAGTTTCACACAGCATTGACCTTCTCCTGAAACACTTCATTTATAATTTGATGACAAATAAAAATGACACTCTTTTGCAAGGGCTTGAACAGTCGAGAAATCAGTTTTGACGATTTTTTAAGCTTCTTTTTCCCCATTATGACATTCGATTCCCATAAATTGGGTACCAAATGATACTTAGATTTCTTCTTTCCATTGGTATCAATTAAGTACCAACATTCCCCTTATGACGTCACTATGACGTCCAGAAGTTGAGAAAGTATCAAGAATCTGGATATAGGGTGAACAATTGCTATTTCCAATATTTTCCGACTAAAAAAGTAGCACTAAAACTCTCTGAGTATCAATCTAGTCATATCCCATCAAAGAGAGCAAAAACCATGTGGAAAATCGGATATTCCAAACATTTGTGGTGAAAAAAACACAGGTTCCCCTATTCTACACTGTGTACTATGGAAATTGACAGTGGTGGATGACATGTTGAATTTATAACGTCAGCCTGACGTAATTCTAGGCATGTTGGTACTCGTTTTGGTACCTATGGAAAGAAGATGACTATAGCTATAATTGGTACCAAAATCAAGTGTCATGTGTATTATGTGTTGTACTAGGCATGTTGGTACTTCTCCGTCCGGGATTTTCTCGATTGTTAAATCCTATGCACGAAAGTACCATTTTTAATTCGTCATCAAAATTTAATAAATGACGTAATTTCAAGGAGAAGATTAACTATTGTTTGATTTTTTTTGCCATTAACTGTGGAACATGCAGTGAACATTTCACATTTTTGAACAGCGTTAAGGAGCCTAACTTTTCCAGAAAAGTGTACCTTTGTCAGGGGGGACTTACTTTATTATCTGAACGGTATATTGATATAAATACGGGTGGTGAAGTTTTAGCCATTTAAATCCCCAAGACGACATCTCAGAGATCTAGCAAACTATACATTTTCGAATCCGTGAGTCAAGTTAAATAAAATGCGATACTTTAGTTACGTAGAGGCATTTGAAAATTTGATCCCTGTACAAAAGATATCTTATCCTTTGACCTACACATCCTTTTATTAGACATTGTGCAGACACGTTCCCATTGACTTTGTACTCCTTTGGACTTCGTGAAGATCTTTTGATATTCCGTAACTTTATTGCTAAACTTGGAAGATTTTAATTCCCTAATGTGACCTTGACCTCAATAACTCAATTTCCCAGGTTGTCAAGGTGGCACCCAGTGGTTTCTCAAACTTGGCACCGTGGTCTATCACTTTCAGCATAAAATTGCATAAAACGCGCAACATTCAACGCTCAGACATACTGTGGGTCTTCAATAAGGCCGCCAACCGAGTAACTGATTAGGAGCCAAAAATCAGCATAACCTAGAATTTGTCATTTATTGAATGAGTTCGCAGAGATTTGTGGGTAATGTATGTAAAATAATTGTAAAGTGAAAATTACAACAACAAAGCAGACAACTGTATTGATAATGAAATCTAAGAAGATAGGATGGTCCTGAAGGGACTTGTTGAGGTGAGTAGCTCTAGGCTTTCTATGCTAGCCATATGTTTCAAGATTAAGAAAACTCTTACTACTATCACGTTTGATGAGAGAATATCCTTGTCCACCAGCTTCAGACCATGTTGATTAAAGGTAACAGCCCTTTTGGTTTGACCAGTTAAAATCTCAAAGTTGAGTAAACCTTACCCATTGTAGTTTTTACCAACGGAAAGAATAATTGTTTTCTCTTTTTTTGCATCAGTGGCAGTCAAACGCTATATCACTTAGTGGGTGAAATTGTGGAATCCCCAGTATCTCAAACATGGGTTTAACACCATTTTTAAGCCCTGCAGTATGTTATTCACAGTCAAGATAAAATCTGCGCAAAGGGAATTTACACATGTCGGCCATATTGAAAAATGTCAAGATAGCCCCCAAACGAAATCATTTTCACCTTTATTTGTTTATATAGATACCCAGTATCACAAACATGGGTATTGCCATCCGTTTTTTAGCGCTATATGTTCATTCTAAGTCAAAGATACAGGCTGAAGTATATTTAACTGGCGGCCATTTTGAATTCAAGATTGCTGCCGCCAAACAAAATTAAGCCGCAACTTAAGGGTTTCTTTAGAAACCTTAGAATCAGAAACATGGGTCTTGCCACCATTTTTTAGCGCTGCATGTTGTTCTGAAGTCAAGATACAGGCTAGAGTACATTCAACATGGCGGCCATTTTGAATTCAAGAGCCGCCAAACAAAAGTAGCTTCAACTTAAAAAAAGGATTTTTTTTTATAGAAAACTTTAGTATCACCACCATGTGTATTGCCACCGTATTTAATCCAGTATGTCATTCTAAAAGTCAAGATCCAGACAAAGTTTTATTCAACTGTCGTCCCTTTATAATCAAGATGGCTACCAACGAAGTGCTGCAACTTACAACCTGTAGTATCACAACATGGGTATTGCCCCCATTTTTACCACTGTTGTTATTCAGAAGTCAAGTACAGGCCAAAGTATAACCAACGTGCGCCCATTTTGAATTCAAGATAGCTGCCAAACGAAATAGTTGCAACTTTAATAACGGTTTCTATAGAACCTTAGTATCACAAACATGGGTATAGACACCAATTTTTACCTTTTCTATGTCGCCCCCAAACGTAGATTATGAGGGAAAATATGTTGAATACGGCCATTTTGAAATCCAAGATGGCTGCAAACGGCTGGGCGAAAAAAATGGGAACAACCAAATTGTATTCCCCTGGCCTCAAATTTACCTAAAAAGACAAAAAATCAAAATGTACAACAATCCATTAAATAACACAAAGAACCATACTATCAGGTGTAAGTTAACACTGCGGCACGCGCCATAACCGACTTCTGTCGTGCATGTTTTGCTCGGGTGAAAAAAAACATGGGTTTATCGGTGTTTTTTTTTTTGGCAAAAAAACTCTTGGGTCAGTGTTGCTGGTAAAAGTGGCACAAATTTTAGCTTGATATTGTGTACTCCTTATTCTGTTCCTCCATTCTGTATGTTTTGCAGTACATCTATTATTTATATGGAATCCGGGTATGAGGCTGTACTGGATTTTAAAATTCTTAATGCCGGAACTTTCGATTATAAGACACAAAAAAAAAGGCATAGATTTTAGTGCATATAGGCCTAACATGAATGTGTAATATGAAATCCATTTTTATGTAAACTAACCAAATAAAATGTTGAAGGTTTATTGCAAGTTACTTTACAACAGGATTAATGTATCTGAGTTGCTTCTAGCTTTTTGCAAACCAAAAAAAACCGGCAAAACATTTTTTGCCATTTTTTTTTCAATTTTGCCGGCAAAAGCGAAGCCTGCTGTCGATGGTTGAAAATAATAATAATAATAATAATTAATAATAATATATTGGCTTTTATAAAGCGCCATTTCATCAAGATCACAGCGCTGTTGCCTATTATTATTACGCTGCCGTCAGGAAATCGTCACAATCATTTCGCTTCATCTAGGCCGGCAGCTGGCCAAGCGCACAATCCTATCAGCACTTAGATTGTAATATTCCCCATAACAGCTACCCGAATATCGCTTGGGTCGACGAGGCAAGTGAGGTAAAGTGCCTTGCAGCGGGGCTCGAACCCACAACCTTTGGATCATGAGTCGGCAGTCATATCCACTGGACCACATGAAACAGCCAAATAATATCGAAAATAGCACCCTATTGATTTGGGGTGACTGCAAACTGATGCAAATCATTTTGTTTTTAATTCTATGCGAACAAATTTTGTTATTCGCAATTCATCAGTTTCTGTGGCGACCTCGGCGCAGTTTTTTTTAATTACTTGTTTGATTAGCATCATATTACCGACGATTCATCCGGTGTTTTGCCGAGATTGCTGCAAAGATTGACCGAGAAAAAAGCTGACATATTCGAATGAACGACGCAGTGTAACGACGCGTGCTTTCAACGAATTCAGAAAAGCTCTGATCAGTTCCCCAGTTTTGGCATATCCACAGGCTGAAGGTTAATTCATTTTGGATACAAATGCTATTACTTTTACCATATGCTGTGTATAGAGGA
This sequence comes from Ophioderma brevispina, assembly GCA_023653785.1. Lineage (NCBI taxonomy): Eukaryota > Metazoa > Echinodermata > Ophiuroidea > Amphilepidida > Ophiodermatidae > Ophioderma > Ophioderma brevispina. The sequence continues at coordinate 66,142 of JAMKCH010007590.1, read as the reverse complement.
GGCATTACGTGGGTGAAAGATGTGTGAGAGTCCGAACGGATCATGGGCCCCTTTAAGTGGTCGTGTAATTTCAAGAACTCGGAGGGCCAACTGTATGTTGGCTTGAAGTACTCTCCAGCTCCAATATCGAACTGGAATACCGCCCAGGGAGATGACATCAGAATGCTCATGGCCTTTCCAGTGTGCCCTGTAGAGAGTGTGGACGATGGCAAGCGATGAATGCTAAGGGGAGGGGTGGAATGCGGGCTAGAGACAGCCGAAGGCGAATTGCTACACGAGAAAAAAACCTAACGGAAGAATATGAGCCGAAAGAGCGGAATGTCATGGGGTGCAATGGAGCAAGCCCAAGACCATGGGCGGAATGTATGTGAGGTAAGCTGCCAGACGGAGGGACTCTCGGCTGCGCGGATGCGGTGGTTGCCAATTGCACTCTTGAGCCTGTGGTGGAGGGGTGAGATTGTGCTGATCCAGGGACAGAGCCCGCCATGTGGCTGGAAGAGTGGTCAAATGTCCATAGTGGTGCATGTGTAGAGGAAGATAGGGCCGGTATGGGAAGGACCCATTAAGGATTTTTCTAAGCAAGTTATTATCCATATGTGTACTGTTATGACGTCTCGTAGACGTCAAAGGTCAGAAATACCTTTCAAACACAAATAAACGAGCCTTGTGCACAAGTGATCTAAATTTTATATACTATAACAGATTTTAATAATTTGTAATTGGTTCAAGAATTTGGTATGTCCAAAACAACATTACATATATAATTACACACAATTTAGTTAAGATACTTATTGTCCTCAAGAATGTCCACTAATGTCCACAAGAAGCGTTGCAGTTCAACGATGATATGTCCTCACAGCGAAGACTTCAAAATGACAGCATGCAAAGTCACAATTATAAATCCTCAGGTAATATTCCATTGGAATCTTCTCAGTCCTGAAGATAACTTTTGTCCAGCAGTTCAAGACGACAAGGTTAAATAATTCCCTCGACAACACTAATATTCCACAGTATATCAGTTTCAGTTTCATTCCCTCAAAGAGGGATTTTATTTACCGTATACAAAGGCCACCGGCCCTATAATACATAATATAAATTTAAATATTATAGGTCACTGGAAAAAAATCTATCCCTTTTTTTACAAGCATTATAGATATATTTGCACAGATTAATTAAAATAAAACTATTATTAGAACTAACCAAATTACAGTACTTAAACATATTTGGATTTTTTTTTTTTTTTTTTTTGAAGATAACTTTTGTCCAGCAGTTCAAGACGACAAGGTTAAATAATCCCCTCGACGACACTAATATTCCACGTTATATCAGTCCAAGATAATCACCACGATTTCTATCTGGTCCAACAATTTGGAATCCTATTTTGATTCCACACTTAGGCTTTTTAAAACGACAGTTTCGTTTAGAATCATTACAGCACCTTGCTCAAATGGAATTGCAAATAAATAAATCCGGGCACTGTGTGGAGATAAATCTACATTATTGAGATAAAACCAGCTATAACCATGTACTGTATTGCTTCTTACAACTGCTGACCTCAAGTCCTTCAGTCCCAAAGATATGTTAACTACTTGCGGCTAGATTCCCCTTTCTAACAAATAATCATACATCATCGTCAGGCCATAAACATTAACATAGCACCATCAATCAGATTCACAAAAATCGCATCTATATTAACATCACTTTCCATATATAACTTATGGGGGAAATTCATGATCTTATAATGTTTTATCTTCTCAAAGCAATAACAGTTGACTCAGTTCTAGTTTAGCATTCTTGGGGTATTCCCCACTTCCCCTATTGTGCAATCTAACACTTGCAACTTGTACAAACAAACTAGGGGTATTCCCCTTTCTCTCTTTTATTGTTAAACCAAGTACTTTTCCGTGAGAAATCTTTGTCAAAATACAAATTGAGAAAATAATATTTTAATCAAAATTTTTGAGGGTAATAAAAAATCCTCCCAGAAAAAGAAAATTTGAATTAATTGAATGAAATGGAAAATTTTTTTCCATAAATTGGCTTTTATCCATCTGAACCATTTTGTGTTCATTGTACATTTACAGTTTACACAGTTGTAAATTTTTACCCCACACCCCCCCCCACTTTTTATTATTAAATGTTCTTGCATTGTGCCGTCAGTCTATATTACATAAAAGTTGGAATATCAAATTCTGAAACAAAATTTAGGAAGCTCTGGACAAGACATCTGCCAAGACATTTTCTTTTCCTTTGATATGTCTAGGTCCAGATTGTTATTCTTTTGGTCGAGGTAAAACTCCACATAAGTACAAGTATTTGTTTCTTGTTTTTCATCTTGTGGATGAATGGCATCAAGGATTGGGATCCGTGTACACTAGAACTGGGATGCACTGTTTGTGTATCAAAGACACTTCAAAATTTTGCCATGACAATAGCCAATTGCAAGACATGTCTTTCTCAGTGTTGAGTAGTTTTCTGATGTTTGTCAAACTTCTTAGAGTCATAACCTACAGGATGATCTACATCATTTTCATATGCTCGAATGAGAACTCAACCACAGCCATACATACACTGGCAATTAACTGCCAACTGGAATTGTGTCTGAAAGTAGGGTGCAATCAAACTGAGCGCTCATTCATCAAAATAGAATTGATTTTCTCAAACGCTTTTGGCATTGCTCTGACAACACAAATTTGGCGTTGTCTTTCAGAAGGTTGGTCAGCGGACAAGCAAATTCTTGAAAAATTTGGACAGATTTTCTGTAATACCCGAACAACCATACCTAAGAATCTAATGAGATCTCTTCTTGCTTTGTGGTGTGGGTAATTTCTAAATTGCTTCAACATTTGCAGTGATTGGCCTAATTGCCCTTGTACTACAACATGCCCTAAGTATGTGACATTTGCATGGCAAAAAATTCACTTTTCCACCAGATTCATATAAACGCTGAGATAATTCTCAAAGAAAAAAACTGATGGACCTGTCTCATGTGTTCTTCCCATGTCTCACTGTACACAAGTAGATCATCCACATAGGCCTTAACAATTTCATGTCTGTAACACTCTGTTCACTAGTCTATGAAATGTTGCAGGAAGAATTTTTGAGACCAAATGCCTTCCTTTGGATGGTATCTAGCATCGGGCGGGACAAAAGGAGAAAATTTCTTTGGCCGGTCATGAGGGGAATTGCCAATAACTTCAACAAATAATTGCTAACAAATTTGGCATTTCCAACTCTATCTATGCAATCATCAATCCGTGGGATCGGATATGAGTCGGTTTTGAACAGAGGTTGATTTTCGAAAATCTGTGACAAAACGAAATGAAAAATCAGGTTTGGGAACAGAAACATGGGAAATCCATTCATTTGTTTGGTTTACTAGTCCATGTCTAACAGGTATTCACCTCAGTTTCTGAAATGCTGCAACTTGATTTGGATTCCACCCTATACGGGATGTTGTTTTATAGGATCGGCAGTCACTACTCAAGTCATGGGTTAGACATGTGTCTCACTGGGTACATCCGGAAATATGTTTTCCCACTCATGAATAACAAAGTCAAGTCACCTTGTTGCTTTTCTGGCGAAGATGACCTAATTTTTGTCTCTCAATTTGGCAAGTATGTCAGAATTTTGCAATTTGACACAAATCTTTTACTGTGTTCACAGTGCTGTCTTGTTCAGGTTCTGACTCTGTGATGTCATCATTTGTACACTCATGACTAACTCTAGATGACATTCCACACACGCGGGCTAACGTTTCATTCTTTCCTATACTCTTTGAGCATATTATGTGGCATAATTGTCGACTTTTACGTCTACCTTTGATCACATAGTCAAGGACTCCCACTTTGTTTCTCAATCTCATATGGTCCAGAATATTGGCTGTATTGGAAAAGTGCCAAAACCTTGTCACTGTTTGAATACCTCTGTTCCTGGCATTCTTTGTCATTACCATGTTTTATTTTTGCCTGGCTCTGTTGAGATTGTGTTTGGCAATTTCTGTGGCTCTTTGGAGCCTGGTCTGAATTGAGACAGTAGTCTACCAAATTCCATCAGGATTTCACACAACCACTTTCTTTCAGTAGCTTCAAGGGTCCCTCACTTTGTGACCAAAACACAACCTCAATGGACGAACTCCTAATGGACTCGTGTACCGCCTCCCTGTAGCAAATACCAGTGGGACGAACTCTCATTACAATCCCTCTCAAATTCTAAACAATAGTTTTGTTTGATATTGTTTTCAAAGTTTGGTGGTACCTTTCTAAGGCCCCCTGGGATTCTGGGTGATATGCTGAAGAACTGTACTGGGAAATTCCCAACTGGTCCATCACTTGTTGGAACAAACCTGACATGAAATTTGATCCTTGATCAGACTGAATTGATTTTGGAAGGCCTACTAGGGTGAAAAAACTTTGTTAGCGCTTTCACTATATTCTGTGCCCTAATATTTCTCAAGGGTATGGCCTCAGGGAATCTTGTGAAAGCACACATGATGGTCAGTAAATACTGATTTCCTGACTTGGTCTTTGGAAGTGGTCCTACGCAATCTATTAACACCCTACTAAATGGCTCATCAAATGCTGGTATTGGTTGCAAGGGAGCAGTAGGAATTTTCTGATTGGGCTTACCCACCATTTGACATGTGTGACAAGTCTTACAATACTCAGACACATCTTTTCTGAGTGTAGGCCACCAAAAATGACTCCTAATTCTGTCATGCGTTTTTCTCACACCTAAGTGTCCTGCCATGGGACTATCATGGCTAATGCCTATCACTTCCCTATGGTATACCTTTGGCACTACAATTTGATTCACAACCTTCCATTCTTCATCTACAAGTGCATCGGGTGACCGCCATTTTCTCATGAGGACACCATTTTGTTTGTAGAAACATACAGGAATTTGCTCGGTTTCCTGTTGCGTCAATGCCCTCTCACCTAATTTCCTAAGTGCTGGGTCATTGTGCTGCTCATTTACCAGCTTGTCATGGCTTAAAGGGTCTCCTTTACAGTCCCTAACTCTATCATGCTCAGCGGCTTGATTTTTATTGTTTACCAGCTTGTCACTTTGTTTGTGCTCAGGGGCTGGATTTTCACTACTAGTGAATTTAGTCTCCCCTGAAGAGGGAAGATGACCTCCAAATTCCTCTAACTTTGAGAGAAAAGTATCCTCTAAATTTGGGACCAAGTCATCCTCGACACTCTTCCTATATGTATGAGTATTTTGACTCATCACCTGCTCACTGTTTTCCTGTGAGGCTTTTCTAGTCATTGACCTAGTTACTGCACATGCTGGAAAAATGTCTATTTTCTCATCAAATTTATCCACTGTACAGGGCACCTGGGAAACTATGGGATCTGGGAGTACCTTCCCCCTGCCAAATCATTCCCTAACAACATGGATACCCCTTTAACTGGGAGTTCTTGTCTAACACCAATTGTGACAGTTCCAGAACCAAGTCTGATTTCAAATTCATTTTGTGAAGAGGGACACTAATACAATCCATACCTATCCCCTGAATCAATGCCTGTTCCTGTGGAACTCTCAATATCAAATGGAAGTGCATCTTCCAATATCATAGACTGTGCGCAGCACGTGTCCCGCATGATTCTACTGGGTTTTGGATCTAAAGTATCACCTGAAAGTGACACAAATCCCTCCAAAACAAGAGGCTTAAAGTCATCCCTTACTTTTTCTGTGTCATTTCCCTTTTGTGGAATTTCTTGTTTTTGAACAGAAGAATGAACTTTTGACCTCAAAGTAACTGCACAACCTATTGGTTTTGACTCACTTTTGGCTTTCTCCATTTTGGGTGGATAGCCATGTATCTCCCAACACCGTGACCTTGTATGTCCTGGTTTCTTACAGTGATTGCATGTGAACTGTGATTTGGGTCCCATCCCATGTTTTTGATTAGCACCATTACTGTCTTTACTCCCCTTTTCATGGGAACCTGACTGGGATTTCCCCTCCTGAGTGCTACCATGAGATGCTCTGTTTGAACCCGACTTATTGTTGTACTTGTACCTATTAAATTCTTGGCTAGGCCTTCTAGTATGACTTAGTTTGTGAGTCCAAAGCATAGTCGTCGTGCTTTACGGCGTTCCTTTCACGCGTCGAACTGTCAATTTTGTTTTCATCCAATGTGTTTTGATTCTGGAGGTAGACACTGTTTGAACTCTTCGACTAACATCAACTCCCTAAGTTGACAAATTTTGCACTTCTTTCGAGAGAAGCCAGCGATCAAACTTTGTTTCCTTTTACACGGGCAAATTCAACATGGGTCTGGTCATCCTTTTTCGGACCAGACCTGAATTTTTGTCTATATGCTCATGGCACCAATTCATATGCTTTGAGCACTGTCTGCTTACCCTCGTCATAATCACTACATCTGTCTATTGACATGCCGAATAAATTTCTCGCTTTACCAATGGAACCTGACTGTAGCAACAAGGTCAAACCCTTGGGCCATTTGAAGCTATGGCAATTTTCTCAAGTGTAAGAGTATTTGTTTAACTTCTGTTTGGAAATTTTGGAACTAGCGAATATTTTTTTCGCCGCATCAAAACGCAGAGTTCTTGGAAGAGTCTGTAGCTAGCCTGTTGGTGTTCATCTTTTCTAACGGTCTACTTTGAGCTCAGCTCCGTTTGTTTCATCCTCATTCTGGTAATTTTTCCTTTTCCAATTCTTTTCCTTCGCAATTTGCCATTCCATCTCTTTTTGTTGGATCTCATTTTGCATTTGCATTTCAATTTCTTTTTCTAATTCAATTCCCTTTTCCCTTTCTGTTCCTTTTGAATTTGCATTTCTAACTTTTTCAATTCTAATTGCTTTTGAATTTCAATCTCTTTTCAACGTGGACGGCATCACCAGTGCCCTGTTCCTGAACCTCCTTCTTTTCCAAATACGAACTATCCAAACATCTTCCTGGACAAATTTTTCAATCAAACTATTTTTGAGTGACTTTCTTTCTCATAGCATGTTTTTGTCAGTCCTAAATGCTTAGCTAGTTTCATATAACTCAGCTTTCCTAGCTCATCAAACTCTCCCAAGTTATTTTGCCCCATGAACCGTCTGGATCAACTCCATTGTGATTGTACTCTACAACACTATATATTAACTTGAACCAAACTACAATGTAGTAAATGTAATAACACACAAAATGTTTTGTATGCCAAAAATTGCACCATTTTTTTGTAATATTATCACCACACTTTTAAAAGGGTAATGCGAACAATAAGGCGCAAATTTTCTCAATCAATTCCCAAGGACGAGCCCCAATTCTGTTATGACGTCTCGTATACGTCAAAGGTCAGAAATACTTTCAAACGCAAATAAACTAGCCTTGTGTGCACAAGTGGGATCTACATGTTTCTATACTATAACAATTTTAATGATTTGTAATTGGTTCAAATTTGGTATGTCCAAAACAACATTAAACATAATTACACACATTAGTGTACAGATACTTATTTCCTGAAGGAACGTCCATAATGTCACCAGAAGCGTTTGCAGTTGAACGATGATTGTCTCACAGCGAAGACTTCAAAATTACAGCATGCAAAGACCACAATTAATAAATCCTCGGGTAATATCCATTGGAATCTTCTCATTCCTGAGATAACTTTTTGTCCAGCAATTCAAGATCTTAAATAATTCACCTCGACGACACTAATGATTCCAGCAGTTATCAGTCCAAGATAATCACCACGATTTCTACTGTCACAATTTGGAATCCTATTTTGATTCCCAGCACTTTCGGCTTCAAAAACGACAGTATAATAATTACAGCACTCTGCGCACATGGAATTGAAAATATCATAAATCCTGTCACGGTGTGGAGCATAAATCTACCATTATTGTAGATAATAACCAACTATACATACTGTATAGCTGATTCCAACTGCTGACCTGCAGTCCTTCAGTCACAAGTATTTTTAACTACTTGCAGCTAGATTCCCCTTTCAACAATAATCATTACATCATCATCATGCATAGCACATACCCTAGCACCATCCAAATCCAGATTTCCACAAAAATTACCTCATCTACAATTACATCACTTTCCATATATAACTTTAGGGGAAATTCCCCTGATCTTACAAGTTTTGATCTCAAAGCATCAACATTTGACTCAGTTTCTAAGTTTAGCATTCTGGGTATTCCCCACTTCCCCTATTGGTGCAATATAAACAGAGTGCACTTAGCAAAAACCACTAGGGTATTCCCCTTTCTCTCTTTTATAGTAAACAAGTACCTTTTCCCGTGAGAAAATCTTTTCTCAAATAAAATTGAGAAATAATATTTTAATCAAAAATTTTGAGGGTGATATAACAGTACGATGGAAGTCATGCAAGAAACATCGGGGAGTCAAGACAAACATGGGGACAACTGTGCGAGAGCGAACCGAATCCGCAGGCTTGAGCGACACTAAAAATCTGTTATGGAGGAATGAGACTGAGAGAACGGCTTTGAGCCACTCGAAATGTGAGCAACCAACCAAAGATTCAACTTTGGTGAAGAAAAGGGATGCACAGCTAAAGGATGAGACTATAGCACCGATTTTGATAAAGAAAGAAAGCAGCTGGTGAAGCAGAAATCCGTGGGAAGAAGTGTCAATGCCCTCGGCTGCTGTGAAGACTGCTAGGGCCAATCAGGACTTGCTGGTAATTAAGGGGTGTGATGACGAAAAAGGGGGAGGAAATGAGGCGAGTGACGACGGCATTGATCACTGGTGACTGATTGTTTAATACCAAGGACCTCTATGGAGCAGCCTGTTTTGGATGATCTGCATGAATGCGTCCAGACCGTGGACACTTAGGAGGGACAAAACCTGCCGATTACGTTGAAAGGATACTTGGTGGGGATGAATGCAGGACGTGCATGATATCTCCGTAGGTGTGTAAAGTGTGCTCAGAAAGAAAGAGGGGCCGCAACGAAAGCACTCGAGCCCCATTTCAAACAATCTCAGGTTGGGGCTTCCTGGCACGGGTTATGATAGGATTGTCCTGGGCCCCACTGACGAGACTTATCCGAGGCGGCAAACGGTATATACTGGTAGTCGGTGGATTATTGGGCGAAGAGGATGGAAGAGCGAGTAGGTTATGCCCATAGAGAATCAGCAGGCGGAGACGGCAGTGGCTAAGTTAGTGCCACGAATTTGTGTGTAGATTCGTTGTGCAAGGGAACTACATTTCGGACCAGGGCGGAATTTCGCGTTCTGCTGTATTTCAAGAGATGTGCAAGGGGTGGGTTAGGGTTAGTTACGACTCGAACAACACATACAATTCCAAATCCGACGGAATGGTCGAAAAATACAACTGGACGATTGTAACTGCAGTTTCACTCATGACGCAAAGTCCCATCAAGCACAAAATGGGACGAGTATTACCATAGTGTTTGGTTTTGCCTACCGAGCGAGCATTCAGGCCTCTGCGGGGTAGAGGGTAGAGTCCGAATATGATGCTTGCTTTGTAAGTCAGTCTCCCTCTAGATTTAGTAGTGGTGGAACAAATCCCTGAAGAGAAGCGTTTTGTACCGCTGACTCCCTATACGGGTGAGCTGAGGACAACGAGATGCGGGGGGGATCCATTGAACGGACACGTTGATGGCAACAAAAACGGACCATGATCGCCTCGAAGTAGGAATCAGTTTTTTTTTACAAAGTTGGCCCAATTGTACGACAATTACTGCGACCAAAAGATCTCCAAGAAATTAACACTCGGTATGATATGTAATCAATGAGCTAGATGGCGTTGGTGAAAATAACCAGCGTGAGCGCTTGAATTGGTTAACATCGGTCGAGCGGCCGCCAGGCCGCGAGGACCGATGTTAACCAAGTCAAGCGCGAACGCTTGTTATTTTTCCGAAACGCCTCATAGCACATTGATTATATAGCATTACACTTAGAGTATACATAGAAAAATAACTTTTTAAAATCAATATTTTTGGTTAAAAACATGCTAAAATTAGAGTGATAACGAAATAATTTGTCGCAATTTAAAAATTTTAACAGATTATAAAAACACTGGTCCTGTCACCGTCTATTGACGAGCGGTACCCAAATTCCAAATGGGTTGTATTGATGTCTGGCCATTAACCTTCGATTGACTAAAGCTATTAGTATCAAAGCTATAACTTGCCAATCGTTTAATTGATAGGTTTGCTAAATTACGAAGCAAATATATCATGTATTTAAGTTTTTCCTTGGAGTAAAATTTGACATGAAAATAAATCAAACCAAGCCTATCGGAAGAAAGACTATTAAACCCTATTCATCCTTGAAATATTGATTATTTAGTGCAGGAAATATACAAAGAGGTTATCAGTGTTTTACCACTTTATTGTACGCCTTTGAGTGCAATGCATATAGGGTGGAAGATGAGAAACACAATAAACCACTCTTGATTGGTGACAGTCACTGTTATAGTATATTTCTAAATAGTACGTTATCTTTGTATTATTGTGTGATGTCGACATGTGGAAGCAGCATTTTTGGATTTCAAATGGAAAAAAATGACGGCGTCGGATGGGGAGCTTCGGCAAGGCTTGATCCAAGAGGTTGAAGCGACTTAAGTGACTTGTATCTTAAGTTTGCCATCAGTATATATTATGTGGATCGCGCCGCTGTATTTAATTTTGTCAGGACCATTGTTATTTCTAGAACCATACCTGTGACCCGCGTGTTAGTTGTGACCGACTCCGAGTGTGCATGTTATTAAAAATAACAAGCTTAAATTTATTAAAAATAAAAGCCCCGGTAGCCTTCTCGAACCGATTGTAGTAGATAACGCACGGGAAAAAATAGATAACAACAAAAAGCGACGCTAGCACGAGAAGGGTATTTTTAAGATAATAGAATAAGTCTAAGGGTAATTCATGGTGACCGGCTGAATTATACCAGATCTATAGTGCTTTGAAGATACAGTGCTCTCGTCGTTGAAAGAGACGATGGGCCAGTCGTTGGTACGGAAGATGTAGAATTAAAAAGTAAGAGAAGATGGGACAGCATCAGAGCATTCGGCACAGAGGATGTAGAGTTAGGAGCTGAACCGAACAAACCTCTGTTGGCAGAAGAGAATAGTGGTGAGCAGCAAGTTGTGATAAGAGATGAGACTAAGAGCAGAGGCAGGTGAAGGCCAAGGGCGGAAAACTAGTACAACGGGGGGAAACACTGGGGATTAGAGGTAATGGAAGTATAGAGCCAGGAGGAGGAGGGAAGGCGAAGGATAAAGAGAGTAAGTTGGTTCTGGTACACGAAGACCCAGAAGGCTCTGGTCAAACTGAACATTCAAAGGCAGGAAACGGACCATGTGGACGGGTTTGGTAGTAGTAGTGTGTACATAACATACATCAGTGTATCAAAAGGCATCTGGGTCTGGCGTCTGATTCACAATGTTCAGGAAGCTCCATTTAAATTACCATCAATAAACGTGATGTAAATGTAAATGTGTGCGCCAGTAGGCGGAGTGCCCATCTCTCTATCTCTGGCGTTTGGGCCATACTCCAACTACCTAGGGGGCAGGCAAGGTCAACCTGCATCGCAATGCTATAAAAATTTATGCATGTCAAATAGTTTAGATGGATCAAATAAACACCCCCAGGGTGGACACGTAAATAAATATGCTGCACGGGACCTACAAGAGGAGGGGTAAAGTTACTATGGGGGTCAAATGTTTAAGCTGCTCTAAATCTAATGTAATGTAGCTCAAATTATTCCTTAGGTAACCAGGAGTAAAAAAGTCAATTGGGTCACATGCGTGTGGTGCTTCCTTTCCAAGATATTTGGGAAAATAGGCTAAAGGTCATTTGTTTATTCAAGAAAGGTCAATGTTTGTAATACCCATATTTCTTTGTAAAAATATTTTTTAGAAATGTTTAATGATACTGATTCCAAATATGAAATGCTTTTGCATTTTCGGCTTCATCTTCTTGTTATACTGGAAGGGGTTCAAATTTCCCTGTAGGACTCTATGGGGATGGGGACATTACACCCCTCCCTATTAAAGGGAACCAACTCTATGCAAAATAAAAGGCATATTTTGAATCAGTATAATTAAATATTTTTTTTGATATTTTTTACAAAGAAATCTTTGTATTACAAATGTTGATCTTTCTTGAATAAACAAATGACCTTTAGCCTATTTTCCCAAATATCTTGGAAAGGAAGCACCACACGCATGTGATCAAATTGACTTTTTTACTCCTGGTTACCTAAGGAATAATTTGAGCTATATTACATTAGATTTGGAGCAGTTTAAACATTTGACCCCCATAGTAACTTGACCCCCTCGTAACACCCCCCGTGCAGCTGATTGAAAAACGTGTACACCCTAGGAAGGTGACTTATGGTCCCTAGAAGCTACCCAGATAGGGCACGTCTTTATAGCAGAGTGTCAGTTTGCAATGTGGAAATTAAGGTGTGCCCCTCCGAATCATATAATGTTGCTATTGGGGGGAGGGTCACCACTCCTATGCCATCGTGTATGTTTACATTCCCAGTATATACTCCGGGTGGAGAGATTCAAGCGAGTGGTTAAAGTAAGTACCTTGCCCAAGTGCAGAGAACGTTGGCTGACGAGGAGCTCGAACCCAAAACGTTATGCTTATGAGGACACCTCTGATCCATCTGCGCCACATGTGCCCTCAAAATTTGGAGTTCTATCATAAACATGAAATACAGGTCAATGAGGCTATTATTTGCAGTTACTACTGCCAGAACTGCAAGTTTTCAGGACGATTGTCAGCCCCGTCATAGAAGGTTTCCTTCAGGATCATATTCATAGACTGGTTATGATATTGACATCGACAAGTTGACTCCATCAATAAATACCAACTCTCTCTAAACGTTAGGTCTATAATGAGTCAATGATCATAGAAAAAAAATCTAAGTGAAGGGGGTAACATCAACGAACATTTTCATCAAGAGGCTGGAGAGAGAGAGAGGGTGGGAGTGGGGGGGGAACATGGACCTTTAAAATGGAGACAATTTAATATAAATAAGAGGAATTGCGAAAATTTTGAACAGAAGCGAAGGTGATACGATTTCTTTCGGGCGAAAATAAAGTTTAAGTCATCCCCCGGCAGAAAGAATGATCGCTCCCTATAGAATTGCAGGTGACCTACTGAGCTCTACCAAGTTTTTTGATGATTTATTTTTAAAAGAAATTCTTGGTGGTTCTACCAGATATCGAACAATGTCCATCATTTACAAACGTATAGACAAGGGTCGGACTTACAGGCGACGATAGCGATAGTTGTTTTAAAAGGTAAATATTGTTTTAATTAATTGATATTCTGCAAAGGGAAAGGTCGTGGTCTTATATTTAGTGAAAATCAGTGATGATTACTAAATTTGACCTGAAAAGAGAAAGAATATTCGGACAAAAATATTCCATTCTCGTAAACATAATGGTTTTAAAACATTTTTCTACGACTACGAGTGCGATACCATGTAATACCTTGGGTGTTATGGAAAATCATGCGTTACATCTACCTTTAGTACTATTGATTTGGCGCAGTACTTTGGAATAAGTCGGGCTTGTTTCATATTGTATGCACGAGATAGTGACTCTTGCGTTAATTGTTGAAAAGATAAGCACGCGGTTACCGTGATATTGAATGGAAGTCAAGCGTTTGATGTCTCTGAGCACAGCATGCATCAGAGATTTGTATTAGCTAGACTAAAAGATGTAAAACTAAGCTAAACTAGTGGTAATGTTAAAATAGCTTAAAATGAGGCAGATAATCTCATTGTCAAACCAAAAAACGAGTCCACCCTAGGAAGGTATTAGGGTGCCATAAGAAGCTACCAGATAGCGCGCAAGTCTTTATAGCATGAGATGTCAGATTGCAATGGAATCTTAGGTTGCCCCTCCAATAATTAATGTGAGATGGGGGGGGTCACCACGCCTCTGTACATATGTCGTTTTAACATTCCCAGGATCTACTCCTGGTGGAGAGATTCAAGCGAGGTAAAAGTACATTGCCCAAGAGTGGAGACTACATTGGCGACAGCGGGGCTCGAACCCACAACGTTATGCTTATGAGGACACTGGATCCATTCTGCGCCACTTGGCCCTCAAATTTGGAGATTTATCATAAAAATGATAATACAGGTTCACTGAGGCTATTATTTGCGTTACTAATGCCAGAAACTGCAAGTTTTCGACGATTGTCAGCCCCGCATTAGAAGGTTTCCTTAAGGGCAGATTCATAGGACGGTTATTGAGATGACATCGCAAGTTGAACTCCATCAATAAATTACCAATCTCTCTAACGTTAGGGTCTATAAATGAGTCAATGATATAAAAGAAAAAAACTAAGTAAAGGGGGAACATCAACGAACATTTCATCAAGATGGTGGAGAGAGAGAGAGGGGGAACATGAACTTATGGAGACATTTAATAAATAAGAGAATGCGAATTTTGAACAGAACGAAGGTGTGAATACGATTTTTGCCGGCGAAATAAAAGTTAATATCCCCCGGCAGAAATAATGATAGCTACCTATAGGCATTGAGGGGTGCCTAATGAGCTATACCAGTTGTGATTATGATTTATTTTATAAAGACATTCTTGTTGTTCTACCCATATATAGAACAATGTCATCATCTACAAACGTATCTGACAAGGTCGGAATTACAGGACGACGATAGTTTGTTAAAAGGTAAATATTTGTTTTAATTATATGTGATATTCGCAGTAAAGGTCGTGGTCTTTATTAGTGAAACATCAGTGATGATGACTAAATTTGACCTGAAACAGAGAAAGAAATTCGACATTAAATATTCCATTTTCTGTAAAATAATGGTAAAACTTTTACTTAAGACTACGAGTTGCGATACACATAATACCCTTGGGTGTGTAATCATGCGGACGTCTGACCTAGTACTATGTGATGCGCAGAGTACTGAATAAGTCGGTTGTCCATTGTATGCACGTAGATAGTGGACTCTTGATTTAAATGTTGAAAAGGGAAGATAAGCAAGCGTTAACGTGATATTGAAGGAATTCAAGCGTGTGCTGTCTTGCGCAAGATTGCATCAGAGATTGTATAGCCTAGATAAGACTAGTAAACTAAGCTAACTAGTGGTTTAAAATAGCTTAAAAATGAGGGCAGAAATCCTCATTTAAAACCCAAAACTAGTCAGATGGGGTCCGACTGACTAGTTGCCAGATTATTTAACTAGTCGCCGAGTAGTTTAATAGTCGCCGAACTAGTTAATAGTCGACTGAATCTAGTAAAAGACTCCAATAGAATTTTCTTTCAGTCAAGGTGACTCGTCTAACAGTCAGGCGACTAATAGAACGAGTCTGGCAAACTAGTCAATTAGGACACCATCTGGACAGATTATGACTAGTTTCTTCAAGAGTGGATCGAAACAAAAATAAGCGAATACATTGACAAAATGTACATGACATTTTGTAAATTTTAACTCGGGGAGGGGGAGTTGGTGTAGCGGTCGAGGTCGCTTCACCTTTCACCAATGCGGCCGGGTTCGATTCCCGTGGACCAGTTCGTATGTATGAAGTGGTTGCCGATCCTACTCGTCCTCGCAGGTTTTTTTTTTTAATTTTATTATTTTATCTAAAATAATACTTCTTCCCATAAATCTTCCGCCGCTGTTCTGGAGGCGTCCTGAATTTAATGATATAGCAAATTGGTTCTGGCCCTGGCGAAGCCGAATTGGTATGTATAGATGAATTCAATGAGCTAGATGGCGTTCGTGAAAATAACAGCTGGAGCGCTTGAATTGTTAAACATCGGTGCGAGCGGCCGCAGGCGCCGAGACAGAGTGTTACCAAGTCAAGTCGCCGAAAGATTGTTATTTACGAAACGCCATCATAGCACAGATTATATAGCGGACACTGAGTATAATATAAAAATAACATTTTTTTAAACAAGTATTTTTGGTTTTCTAAAACATGCAAAATTAGATTGATAAACGAAATAATTGTTTTTGTGTTCCCCCGCAATTTAAATAACAATTTAAAAACACTGTCCTTGTCACCGTCTCTTGACGAGCGTTGACCAAATTCCAAAAGGGTTGTATTTGAATGCTCTCTGGCCATTAACTGCGAGTAGTGGACCTAAAGCTATTAAGTATTAAAGCTTATAACTTGCAATCGGTTAATGATTATTGCTTTGCTAAATACGAAGCAAATATATATGTATTTAAGTTCTCCTTGGAGTAAAATTGAATTGAAAGAAATCAACCAGCCTACGGAATAAAGACTTATTAAACCATATCATCCTTGAACATATTGAATTAGTCGTGCAGAAATTACAAAGAGCTATCAGTGTGACACTTATTTAGCCATTTGAGTGCAATTGCATAGGAGTTCGAAGATGAAGAAAAACAAAATAAACCAATCTGGATCTGGTGACCGTCACCTGTTATCGTATATTTCTAAATCATGTCCGTATCTTTATGTGTATTGTGGTGTCGACATGGGGAAGCAGCATTTGATTTAAAATGGAAGACGGCGTTCGGTATGGGGAGGCCTTCTGCAAAGGTTGATTCCAAGAGGTTGAAGCTGACTTGTACTGTTTTTTTTTTTTGGGGCGGGGGGGGGTACCCTCTATATTAACCCAGTGTTGGTAAATCTTAATGTTCATGGAGTAGGTTTGTTATTTGTGTTAATTTTGCTTTTGCAATTACCTAAAGGAAATGCAGTTATGCAATACACATTTTAAAATGACAGTATGAAAAATCAATATTGAATATATCAACATTGCCTGTGGTAAAAAAATAAATTGGTCATGCCATTTATGAGAAATGTTTGATGTAAAGGCGCAATCAATTTAAAAGTTTATTTACAGGTAGCATAACGCTCAATTTCTAAATACATAGGTTGCAGAGTTTACACAATAGAATTTGATCTTAGTTTGCCATCAGTATAGATACAGAAGCGCGCGCTGTATTTAATTGTCAGGACATTGTATTTCTAGAACCATTACCGGGACCGAGTGTTTAGTTGTGACCCCAACTTCCGAGGTGCATGTTAGTAAAAATAACAAGTAGCTCTAGAGCTGTTATTAAAAAAAACGCCAAGGTAAGCATTCTCGAACCCGATTCGTAGTAGGATAACGCACGGGAAACAATAGATAACAACAAAAGACCCTAAGTACGAGGAAGGTATAACTCAATAAATAGAAATATATATTTCTTATGTACAAAGAGAAGCCAGGGAAATAGGATTGGTTTTCCCAGAATGAGATCCACATAAATAACCGGGAACATGGCATGCTATTAAATACCGTAGGCATCAACAAGTTAGACAAGGTTTTTAAGTTAGACCTGGTCTAAGTCAAGAGGAGTTTTGTCTCCAAATCAAGTTTTTGCAATTTTCTTTAAAAAAGTAATAGCACATTTCAAAGATTAACATGGCAAATTTCAAAAAATAAATCACAACAAAATGCCTCAGTCATTGCAAAGGAACATGTCTTTTTCTGGTGGGACTAAATTACACTTAGACCTGGTCTAAACTTAGACTCGGTTCTAACCTTTTTGTGACATATGGAGCTAATTCCGTGAACTATAAGCCCTGTAGACACTTCTACAGCGAATTGTATGTGATTGTATCGTTCGATCGATGGTAAAAAAAGATCGTCCCTCCCTCATCAAACTTTGCGTCTCCGGGTGAGAATCAAAAATATTTTTATGGGCCTTGCTAGCCAAGATTTATTTTTTAAACACGCTGATTTTCAAGGCCGGGGATTCAAATGTTTTAAAGCATATAGCTGACAGAGACAGGCCTGTGAAACTCTATATTAATAGAACGTACAAAGCATGAATCGATGTCATACCGCCCCCGCTGTCAGTATTAGGGGGATAGCATGGTTATGATAGACTTACAGAATATGAAAATCCTACAAGATGCTTATGATGTAACACATAAGGATGTTATGATCCAAAAAATCCCGATTTTCATCATCTAAAAATAAGGAAAAAAGAAAAGAAGAGAACAAAACTATCAGATAAACTATTATCTATCAAGATTAGATTTTATCGTCTTTAATAGCGTCACTCGAACGTAAATGTTACCAGCTTGAACCACTCTTATCAGGTTCTCACCAAGTCCACTAACATTTGAACACTGGCCCTCACATGAGGGACAGTCGGAGCGAGGCCTCACCCAGACGGGGGTGAGTTTCCTCTCCCATTAGTATAGACTCCCTGCAGAGTATTTATCATTTTATTGCTCTTCTCTTTCGGTCCAAAACATAATTGTTTGGTTCTAAAATTTGATCCAGCCCAGAGATGGGTACAACGTCTGGCTGTTCCACTGAATTCCGCAAGGGCCTTGTTTGTGCATGTTGCTCCAGCAGTGGGAAAACCAAGAGATGTTACCATTGTCTGTGGTGTGTTCCACAACCACAGTAGTATCCTGATCTGCTTCCAGATAGACCACACTTCTGCAAGGGAAACCTTAGATGGCCAGTTCTGGTTCTCATCTGTTGAAGGCATCGCATTCAGCCCGACGGAGGAGTCAGGTCCAGGTGGGAGATGTCACCAGGGTCAATACGATAGATGTATATACTTGGTTGAGGCAAAGTATTCTTTACCACAAGGGACTCTCGTGACCTTTCCTTCGAGGACTGTGTCAAAGAGGGTGGACTTGCTTAAGAAACTCTCTCTGGATTTTAAGGCGGTCAGCTGAAGAAGTGCACATAAAACGAGCGGCGCAGTACGGGCTAATTTTATTACGGCGTGGCAAAATTTTCCAATGATCCAACACATTTTGCAAGATAACTGCCAAAAAATATAACGGAAAAAGACAAGAAAATAATTGTATTGTTATATAAAACACCCTTTAAAGTAATAAAATTAAAATTCATATATATTTTTGGTGCGCAGTTAGGCGATGATAAATAATATATATTGGTACACTATGAGTTACAATATGCTCATCCGCCAAAGGACACAGTTCAGTGGTTGTACTGTACATCTTGGACATGAAACTGGACTTGGTGATCTGGGTATCATAATCATACCCCAAAAACAGGGGGTATATTTCTAAATACATTGATGAAGAAGCTACTGAACTGTGCAAGGGAATTGAGATTTTAACTAGCTCATAGTGGTAGATTACAAAACAAATAACAACTGTTTAGGTTCATGTGAATTAAAACAGATTTTCGAAATTGGTTCATGGTAGGTTTTAACATAAAGGCCAGAACTACCAGTAGGATGTAATTTCACCTTTATGGTAGACGTTTGATAAGGATATTCAGAAACTCGTACTTACTAAAAAGAAGATACTTTATAAGAGAGCTAAGAAAGGTAATTCTGATGTTGCATGACAACAATTTAAAGACGTGTTAATAAGGTGGTTAAGGCATTAATTAGGAAGAGGCACAGGGACTATACTTATGAATTTCTGCAACTGCCAAGTTATTCAGAAGAAGTTTTGGTCTTATGTCAGCAGTCTCAAGGAAAATTACTGAAACTGAATCTTGAAAACACCCTTTTACCATTAATGACACCACCACTACTAATTCGCTGACATTGCTGTGCCTTTATAAACAAGCATTTTCTAGTAAATTTGAGCGAGTACAATCCTCTTGATCTTAATCTTACCTGACACAGCTACTTCCGCAGGTGCACCTCCTCTGTGTTTTGACTTTTTTACAGTGATGAGTTCTAGAAAAATCTGAAAAATCTTGATGCTTCCCAATCTCACGCACCCTGATGAAATTCTTCCAAGTGTTCTTGAAATCATGTTGTAAATGAGTTGCCCTGTATTGTGTGAGTTGTTATTCTTTATTCAGTAAGGTGAAGTTCCAAAGGATTGGAAAAAAGGCTGAATGTTGTTTCATGTTTATAAAGGTGTGAAAGCCGAAAGATGATGTAGGTAGGTCCGTCCTGTCTACCAATGACTAGTATGTTGGCAAGGTTAGGGAGAAAGTTAATTTCTGTCGTAATGATGAAATATGTAAATGGAAAACATAATATTTTGTCAGATAACCAGTTCGGCTTTCGCAAGGGGAGAAAGAAAATTGCGAGCAAATGTTGGTTTTAAAGTTCTTTCATCTCTAGCAATCTCTGATGATCGTAAATTGGAATCTTGTAGATGGTATTCGGGATTTCAGCTCATCTCTGCATTGGACAAAGAGACCACAAACATTGTACTCTCAAAAATGCATTTCATTGGGGCATCCGAGGGTTTTTTCTCTGCAGTGGATTCAAAACTCTCGTCAGGCGGAAGTCAAGCGGGTTTGTGTTCAAAGGGTGCAGTTTAGAGTGTGTTCGAACCTCAGGGGTTCCTCAGGGCTATGTTCTTGGTCCTTATTTTTCGTCTGTACGTTTTGTCATGTAGTTGTAACTGATGTTGTTTCTTCTCCTATCCTTTCAGTTTGCAGATCATCACACAATACTTCGTCTATTTAGTGAAAGTGATTCATGTATGTTTAGAATGATATTCACAACATCTTAATGGACCTCATTCTTAATCAGTGGCCTCTCAATTTTTCTAAGTGCTCCGTTAAGCACATGACTAGATCTAAATCTCCTGATTCTTGTGCTCGTTACATTATGGGTGAAGAGTATAACTTACTGAAGTTAACAATTTCAAAATTACTTTACTTGGTGTTACTTTCAGTTAGGGATCTTTCATTTGACTCTCCTATAGCTGCAATTTCAAGTCAGGTTTCAAATGTCTGGCTTCTTCATCAGATGCACAAGAAAGTAGGTCTTCTTAATGCACTGATGAACCCTTGACAAAGCTTCATTTGCCCCATCGTATGTACTGGCAGTGTTTGGGCAATCATCAACGAATCATTTGGGAAGGTTAGAGAAAGTGCAACAGACAATTACAAGGACTTTATTCTATAGCAATACACAAAGGCGATGCTAGTGCACTCCACCCTTACGAGAATTATTGATTTGATTCTAGTCAGGCTCGAAGATGCTTTCAAAATACAAAGAGGTCGTTCTGGGTGTTAAAGACTACATGATTTGGACCCCTACTCTTGTAATTCTTTGATCCACATCGACATGTTGCAGGTAACGAGCGGCTTTGCACCAATCTCAAGGACTTCTCTTTCTTCAATTCTATGTTTAATTCATTCCACATCTTTGAATGATATCCCATGATTTGATTGGCTGTCAATAGTCTTTATAACTTAAAGACAGGGCTCTAGTATTGTTAAATACACTTTTTTAAGTTTACTTACTAAATATTGGTAAAAATGTAGTGTTTTTGTAACATTTTATGTCCAGTTGGAAAACCACTTTGATATAGACAGGGTAATGTGCTCTCCAATCGTTGAAACATGACGATTTCGTTTTCATTGGGCTACATTGCCTGCCTATCGTTGGTTTCCTATCAATCAATCTTGCTTGTGTGCAGTACTTTGTTCTCTTTGGCATGCGAGCACCTTGTGGATAGGGTTGGTTTTTAAAACCCCTCTCTTATCAGAATTATTGCTTTTGCTTGTCAATTTGTTATGTATTATCTTTTTTCATATTTATGTTTCTGTATTTTGGCAGTAATTCAAATAAATTATTATTATATTACAAGTCCCCATTGATGCAAAGGAGGTGTTACAACTGGAGTCGTCATGCGCTGAATGAGTTGTTGCAGTTAGTGTATTGCCGGAAGATGGCATAACCCATTTGCATCAATGGGGACTTCTATAGAAAACGTCTACCCATTATTATGAGTTTAAAGTATTCTGGCTGACATATTGGTAGTAGAAGCTGACCTGGATGGGCAATATTGAATAAGTTCAAACATGGCGGTCATTCTGGAGCGATATATTCTGTCAGGTTGGTCGTCGGGTTGGTCGTGGTGCAGATGCTCGGGCCTGTTTATTCTGACATGAATTTCAATTGCAATTATATTAGCTTTTTGCAGTTACGTGGTAAAATTCCGTGTAAAGTGACCTCTGACAAATTTGCATTGTTGTATGGGAATTAGGGGCTACTCGTCTCTTTCTTATACACACAGTATTGCTACATAGTATACAACATTGAAACAAAAACAAAAAAAGTTTCAGTGAGAATTTTGAAAATTTGGCCCCCCCTGTACATGACCAATCAAAAGTTCTGCACCTTGATCAAATTTCACCCAACAGGGCGGCGGCCCAGAGGAAGGAAATTCTCAATATAGAGGGGGCGCTTGCCAAATCCACGGGCATTCGGTGACAGAGATTTAAAAGAAATTTTTGTTTTATGTGAAGGACGCCAAATTGCTCCAAAAGGTTTGTTGGGTGACAAAATGGCCCAATTTCCCCAAAATTGGGGTATGAGTGAAATGTTTGCAAAAAGTGTGTACCAAAATAGGATGAGGTCTTGGAGTAAAATTTACAATCTCCCCCCCCCAACAAAACAAAAAGACAAAAGGGGTAAATAGGAGGGCTCCAACGCGTAGCTTCCAAAATGGGTGACCCCTCGGGCAGCAGCAGCCGTTAGAAAAAAAGGATAAGTCTCAATAAATCGTCATATGTCAATGTATTCTGTAAAGTAAATGCAGTTACATGGTTACTAAGGAAAACAAATCAGAATGTAGACTGTCCCTCCTATACTACAGGTCCAGTAAATAAAAAAAAAAATGGTTCAAAAATTTCGTGATGATCATGGCCCAAAACTAAATTGTTTACCAAACTCATCCTGATCGAGTCAGCAAATCCCTTATTGGTCGAGGTCGTGGACGTAAACACCATCCAAGGTAGGGGATACGAGACCCTTGCTAAATACAAGGACTTTATTCTATAAGCAATCACCAAAGCGGATGCTCGTCCACCTTATGGCAGACTTCCTTGATTTGAACTAGTCAGGCTCGAAGATGCTTTCAAATTCCAAAGGCTTGTTCTGGGGTTTAAGATCTTACAATGATTTACCCCTCTGCGACTTCTTTTAATTCTTTGATTCACATAGCATTTGCGAGTACTAGGCTTTGCAAAACCAATCTGCAAGGACTTTCCTCTTTTTCTGTCAAGGGTTCTATGTTTATTTCACTTCCACATCTTTGGAATGATTCCCCTCTGATTTTGGCGTTGCTGTCAATTAGTCTTTATAACTGTAAAGCAGGCTGTAAATCACCTTTGTTAAGTTTACTTAAAAATTATGTTTTAAAACTGTAGTGTTTTTGTAAATTTTTATGTCCAGATTGGAAAACCACTTTGATATAGACATGGTAATTGTTTGCTCTTCCAATCAGTTTAACATTGACTGATTTTTTTGGTTTCATTGGCATACATTTGCCTTGCCTCTTCTTTGGTTTTCCTATTAATCAATCTTGCTTGTTTGGGCATGTACTTGTTTCTCTTTGGACATGAGAAGCACCTTTGTGATCGGGTTTTTATACACCCATTTCTTATCCAGAATAATATACTTGCTTTTGCTTTGGTCAATTTGTATGTATTTTATATTTATCCTATTTATGTTTCTGTGTATTTTGCAAGTATTCAAATAAATATTAGTATTATTATTACAAGATCCCATTGATTTTGCATGAGGTATAGCAATTGATTCCGTCATGCTCTGAATGACGGTTGTGCATTATGCTTGACGGAATGAATGGCATGGCAATACCTCATTTGCATCATGGAACCCCCTTTCTATATGAAACGTCTACCCATATATATGAGTTTAAAGTATTATTCTGGCTGACATAGTTGGTAGTAGACAGCTGCCGGCGGGCAATATTGACTAATTCAAACTGGCTGCATTCTGGAGCAATATATTCTGTCAGGTTGGTCGCGGGTTTGTCGTTTGGGTTGCTCATATGCTCGGGCCTGTTATTCTTGACAATGAATTTCAATTGCAATATCTTAGGCTGTTTAGTTAAGTGGTAAAATTCCGTGTAAAGTTACCTCTTGACAAAAACAAATTTGCATAATTGTTTTGTAATGGGAATTAGTTGGGGCTACTCGTCTCTTTCGTAATGCACCCAGAATGCTCATGCTTATACCAACAATTTGACACAAAGTTTGTCAGTGAAGAATTTTGAAAATTTGGCCCCCTGTACATGACCAATCAAAAGTTCAATGACCTTTATCACATTTTCACCAACAGGGGCGGATCCAGGAATTCTCAATAGAGGGGGCGCTTGCAAATCCACGGGCATTCGGTGACAGAAGACTTTAAAAAAAATTTGGTGAGAGACAGCCAAATTGCTCCAAAAGAGTTTTTTTGGGTGACAAATTTGCCCAATTTCCCCAAAATTGGGGTCTTTGAGTGAAATGTTTGCAAAATTGTTTACAAAATAGGATGAGGTCTTTGGGTAAAATTTTTCACAATCTCCCCCCCAAAAAAAAAACACAAAAGGGGTAAATAGGAGGCTTCCATACGCGTCGCTTCCAAAATGAGAGTGACCCCTCCCGGGCATGCAGCAGCCGTAGGAAAAAGGATACATCTCAATAAATTCGTCATATTCAATGTATTCTGATAAAGTAAATGCGAGTTACATGGTTACTAAGGAAAACAAATCCAGAATGTAGACTGTCCCTCCTATACTACAGGGCCAGTAAAATAAAAAAAAAATGGTCAAAATTTCCGTTTGTATGATTCATGGCCCAAAACTAACATTGTTTAACAACTAATCCTGATCGAGTCAGCAATCCCTTTATTGTGTCGAGTTTCGTGACGTAAACACCATCCCAGGTAGGGCTAGCCTGAACCCTTGCTAAATACAAGAATAAGAGTAAGGGCTCACTCGCCTAAGTCGCCTTTGAGTAGACCTTTCAATGTTTGATAAAAAGTGAAATTCATGCAAAATTTTCAATTCTTTGTTTATTTATACTACAGATGTTATCGTTTTCAATCTTTTCGGAGTGAAAAACTTCACTCTCTCGAGTGTGCCCTGCGCTCACTCTTTTAGAGTGAAATCATTCTTTTGCATTTAGAGAGAAGGCGGGTCGGAACAGAACCTTTCTTTTTCTGAATACAATTGTCTTGCTATGCACCCTTGTGTATTTAAGTAGGGTGTTTGGGTAGAATCTTGCAAAGTATGTTATTTCACTTTTAAAAACATTTGTTTGTGGCCATCTTGGTATATTTTCAGGGGGAACTTATATACAGGGGGTAAATTTTAAAACATATATGGCCAATGACGCCAACTGGGTTTGAAAAAGTCAAAAAATATTTTGTCACGAATTTTGTTCTCTATGCAATTTTTAACTTGGTATTATGTGTTATTGATAAAGGGGAGACAAAACTGCAAACACCACCTCTCACAATTTTGTAAAGCAGGCTTGCAAACATTTTGTGTGTCAAAAGAATAGGGTTTATTACGTTATCAAAAATGAAAATCCATGGAAATCACGAATTACTATTTCCATCAGAGAACCTTAGGACCACCTTTAATTTTGTTATATAAGACGATGTTTGAATAATTTATGATTTGACAGTACATGACAATAATGTTTTGTTTATTACGTTATCTGTTAAAGTTAAAAAAAGCCACAAAATTCATGCTTATAACCAGGAACTCAAAATATTTGACCATTTTATGCGAGTCATTATTCGGGTGGACAATCCATCCAAATGATAATGGGTCTTCGAGTCACAATGTGTAACAAACGCCAGTGCCCATAGGGATAACGTAATAAAACCTAACTGAAAACTAAATAACGTAATAAACACCTTTGTGCACCCTACTTTGACCAAGGAATTACTATCTCGGTTTCCTATTATGTTGGTGAATGAGGGATGAATAGCTGTACTTACCTTAAATCAACATTGATTTCCTTACTACCTTGCTGAGAAAAATGGATACCGTATAACAAATAAACTCCTAACATGGTTCCTCATTTTTTCAATTTCGAGAATCTTAATTACTGGTCCTTACATTTGCCACTTCAGGTGATTGCAATCAATTTTCTTTCCATTTACAGTCATAGTTTGCGCTAAAAGGTAATGCATAACCGTTATCTTAATACTCCGTTTTAAATATTTTGAATTCAGTTGAGATGCGTATAACGTAATAAACCCAATTCTATTAGACACCTTATTTTGTTCTCAAAAAATTCGGTCAGGCAAATCAAGCTTTAACAGTTATCAGTGAATTTCAGCACATGTTTAAAACCTACCAAAAAACGCAAATTTTCAAAGAAATTGTATGTAGGTCATTTTTCCTGAATTTTTAAAAACTGATCATAGAGAATTGGACAGCCATTTTTTGCCATTTTGGGCATTAGTTAGGGGGACGGTGGTTTGATATGAAGTCCCGTGGATTTCAATGATTAACGCATCACACATATTAGACACCTTAAGTACGTCCCAGAGAACAAGAAAAGTTGTGATGGAGAATTCCCAGGGATGGCAGATGGCGGCCTATCTTGATTTTCAAAATGGCCTCCATTTTTGTAATATTTTTAAATCATACCTCGAGCTGTGAATGTGCTAGAAGGCTGTTTGGTTCCAAAACTCGTATGTTAACACACCCATTCACAAATCTGGAATGATAAAGCTAGATTAGAAACTGAACATTAAGACTAGCCAAGCCATTTTTTTAAATGGCGCCAATTAACATGTTATTGTACATTTTCAGCAATAACTTCAGTGAGATTCATACAAATTTAATTTTAGTGCAGAGTCTCTATTTTAACTAATCAAGGTATATAAACATATGTTTTGGATTTTGTTGAGATAAATGTAATTCTTTCCAACCATCTTGTATAATTTGTATTTCATTTCAAAATGACTGCCATTTTGACACTGTAACTCATTTTTATGGTATAACTTTATTCAAATATAGTTTATTCAATAGGGCATTTATGCTATACCTGAATGCTATGGTAATTTTTTGGGCTCCACGGTCATTGATACCAACACGGTCAGGCAGGTTTTACTCTGTACATCTAAGTCCCGGTGTCGAAGTTTCAATCGTCCCCGGACTCATAGTCCACCTACAACGGTAAAGAATAGGGGCCTTGATTCAATGTTACTCCTTCACTTCACGCATTATTAATTGTCCGTCTATGGAGCCCAGAATTATACTCCTTTTACATCGTGTCAATGTCAATTACTCCACAGACACAACGGAATAACCCGCGAAACTAATGTGGCCTGAAATGTGTCCTGAGCTTCACCATATACTGTATCCCTGCCACCACGTTAAACGGCCAGTGCTTTCACAACGATCACGACCTAATGATTTGGGCAGCAGAATCGCAGTGATGTCACTGACCCGAGAACGATAAATGCACTATATAATCCTAGTTCATAATCGTACATTGCCTTTGAATGGGCCGATGAGATGAAATGATACTTACAACATTACTAATCAACGGCGCCTTTGAAACTTGAAACACAAACACTGTCCTATGTACATAGAAAACCCCATGATGACACTACTTGTAGAACTTTAGCGCAGTCTATTTTGTATGAGTCCTTTTAAACTGCTGTAGGGTTGTCCCGATGTTGTATTTTGCTGGATGTGGAGTAGTCTATTGGGTATGAGTCTTTAAAAGTGCACGTGGAATTGTTATTTGGTATTAGTCCAACGAATGTCGATTTATCAAGAACAAAGCGCACCATAATCCATTTGATGAGTCCTATACCAAGAGAAATGAGATAGGTAGATGTCACCGTAAAACAATACAGCGAACATATAATTACACTCTTTAAAAGTGCACTGCGGGTTGTTTAAATGGTACGAGTCCCACATCCACTTTGTGTGACTATGTTTTATAACCACAGTGTTAAAGTTTTGTGTTACTGTTGGCAGCATCACTTGTTATATGCAGCTTTTAAAAATGGGAGCGGGGACTCAGAGCAGTTAAATACATTTTTGGTACCTTATTGCAGATTGTGAGTTACCAACTGTCAGTTTACACAACGATGTCTTTTGCGGTCATTTTTAACAGTGTGGGCATGTGGGTTAGGTGCACTCTTTTTGCATCGAGATTCATCAGACTCGATGAAGCATTCCACAAAGTTTTGTACAGAATGGTCCATTCTTTACCACAAATTATTGGCACATCAAAGCCGTGGCACATCACACTCTATCACCAAATGAATCTCTGCCCTGGAGTAAGGAGGCAAAGAGTCATCACTGGCTCTAGAAATATTTGCTATTCACCAATCCTACCGTTGTAGGAATCACATCACTAGTACCTCCCCCTAGACTTTTTTTCAAATGACCTCTCACCAAACGTCGATTTCTCGGCTATAAAGCGACTGGTTACTTCAAAACTGAATTTTTTTGGAAGATTAGCACCATACCTCTTCAACAAAAATGAAAAAGTCATATGATGAAGGCTGATTTTTTAGCTACAGAGCATCGAAAGATTTGCGATGTTTTCAAAACGTTCACGCCTAGTTGAGTGTTACTAGAAACTAAAATTTTACAGTTTCCCAAAACCCTCAGAAATTATACAAAAATGGCACAGACAAAATCTTTACCACCCAAATGGTTTGTTACTAGTCCACACATTATGATTATTTGCAAATTTCATTTAAAGGTGCAACGAGAGATTTCACATATCAGGTGCCCCCCAAAAATCGAAAGTAGTGATTTTTGCCCTGATGTAAAGCTTTCCACCAATAATATCCCCATCTAAAAGGATTAAGCTGAGAAACGTTTCTTTGGTACAAATATTGTGAAATTTCTAATTTCGTATAGGAGCAAATACGAAATTCAGCCTATGTTTTATATTGAAATATAAGCGAATCAAAATCACCGTTTTCTCTCTTTTAAGACATTTCTGTAGCCAAATGCAAGGTAATAAATCTATTTGGGTGTCAAATCTACATGAAATTACTATTATGACACAATATTTGGGTGTCTCGAAATCTCTCGTTGCACCTTTAAATACACAACTCATCAACATTTTGTGACTCTTCACTTAGGCAAGGGCCATATTCCGGACGCCAACACTGTCTTGACACTGACGTCGTCTGCTACACCTAGTTTATTTAGTGGTGTGATTCCAGTAATTGGGCTGGGGTAACTTCGGATTTGGTTCACTCTCATTGTACCAAAACATTGAGTGGTAGTGGGCTCGCATGATAGCTGGTAAAAGTGCAGCTCCAGACGGAGGCCGACCGACCGACCCTCTGATTGTGCCTGTTTTTGTCGCAGGAGTATATAAGAAGACCACATGTCCCTATTTACAAAGCTCTGGATGCTCAGAAGGACGCATTTCTTCCCCTTTTCCATGCACTATCATGGGCAGACGTCACTGGCAGATTTGCTGGCAAGGGAAAGCGGACGTTTTGGACTTGAAAGAATTTGGCTCAAGTGATGAAATATATGCCCTTTCACAACTCGGAGTGTCAGAAACATCATCTGAAGCAATCCTATTAGCCTGCCATCAAAAGCATTTGTGTATCAGTTGTATTTACCTCGTACGGAATTAACAAAATGTAGCAGATGAACAATTGTATCTCTTTTGGAAGCTGACGAGACATTCTATTTCTCGATGTGAGGATTTTGTTTGGTCGCGACAAGTAACAAGGCAAGAAACAGGCACAATCGTATGCTCTGTCTCCTACCAGAGCAGCACCTTTACTAGCTACCATGCGATACCACTACGGCGATGATTAGGTGCAATGACATATCAAATCCAGAGTTACGGCAATACAGATGGGATTTAGTGGATGACAAATTCAAGCCAGTGATGACATTTGCCTCCTGCTCCAGATGCTATTCATTTGGTGAAGTGATTGTACCAAGTCTTGATATGCCAACAATTAGTGCAAATGTATAATGGACTGAACTGTACAGAACTTTACTGGATGTTCCATCGAGTCTGATGAATTTAGGAAATTGTGGACCTAACCAATGTCCCCATCCTGGCAGATGAGGACGACAACCAAGATTTAGAACCTTAACATTGTCACGATTGTGGTAAACAAAGAATAAACACGAAGTGGATTGATGGCGACCTTGCTCGTGATAAATCCATATTTGTGGGGCTCATACCAATTAAAAAACTACACAGTGCAGTGTTAAAGATCTCATACCAAATAGAGTACTCCACATTAAGCTCTAATACAACACTCATGGACTACCCTACAGGAAGCTTTAAATATGCTCATACAAAATAGACTGCTCTACAGGTCTACAGTGGTGTGATTATGGGTTGTTCTATGTACATTGTGACAGTGTTTTTGTTATCTTGTTTAGCCCTCGTCTTACCAAGTGGGTGGCACCCCTTTAACTTTCTTCCGGTGCATTAAAACGCCAATAGCTTTCGCAAAATGCTTCCAGGTAATTGTTTTCTCATTCTTTTTGGTAATTTTAGCGATTTTTTTTGTAAGGGTAGCACCTTCACCGGGGTGGTTAGGGTAGGCCGTCAAAGTCAGTGTGTGTGTGTGTGTGTGTGTGTGTGTGTGTGTGGGGGGGGGGGGTGACACCCAAGGATAATTTATGGTACACTTTTATGGTACAATATTCTTATTAGTATAGCTTTTCAACTTTATGTTCATGTAAAACTAGTCAATTGCCACCTTTAAAGCTGAAAACCGCATGAAGATCCAATATTCCTACCTTTATAGTTCAAAATTGGGATTTTCGCCTATTTTGTGGAATATGACAATTTTGCAGGCTTGCATATTTTATTACATTGTGATGCCATACTAGGTCTGTTCATACTTATTTTGGAATCAATGGAAAGAAGAGGACCATAGCTACCCGCTGGTATCAAAATTATAAGCATGGGAGTGTCAAAAATATCTTCTTAAGATAGGGGTAACAAAGTCATAATGGCTGCCATTTTGAAATACAATTATACAAGATGGATTGAAAGAATCACTTTATACTATTACCAAATCGAAACATCTTTATATATATATATCGTTACTAGTTAAATGGAGACTGTGTCACCATAATTAAATTTGTATGAAACTCACCACTAAAATTACTGCTGCAAATGTACAATAATCATGGTAATTGGCGGCCATTTTGAAAAAACAAAATGGCTGCCAGTCTTAATGTTCCTCTTCTAATCTAGCTTTATCCTTTCCAGAGAGTTGTAGGTGTTTAACATGAAGTACTAGCTTCCTAGCACATTCACAACTCAAGGTATGATTTTAAAATATACCAAAATGGCAGCCATTTTGAAAACCAAGATGGCCGCCATCTGCCACCCCTGGGAATTCTCCATCAAAACTTTTCTTGTTCTCTAGGACCTACTTAAGCAATCTAAATAGGTGTGATGCTTTAATCATTTAAATCCCACGGGATTCCATAGTCCCCTTGACTACAAGTTTGAGGGCAAATGGGTCCCATAACAAATCCACCCAAAAAGTATAGAAAACTATATCTGTGAATTGGTTTAGTAGCTCTATTGAATATCAAAACATTTTAATCCACAAAGCATTGTGTATAAGAAAAGGGGGGATCAAAGACAGCAAAAACCGCAATTATTGGCGTCATTGTGAGAATTGGTTCATATTTTGCAGTAATTTGACATTGAAACCTGGAACTATTACCTCCAAAAGATGCAACTTTAGAGGCACCTGCTTTATATGGATCTGAGACCTGGACATGAAGGAAAAGAGCTACAAGATAGACATGAATGGCACAGGCTTCTTATGCGATACAAACGTATTCCTGGCGTTGAGCACATAACCAAGCAAGATATACACTAACCTGGGAACAGATCTAATTTACAAGACGCCCCCGCATTGGGAATGGATGGTGATTCCCTAAATGACCCCTTGAGATGACTGAACGTGACCCCTTAACTTCACAAATAGGTCACACAGTCCTAAATGTTTCTTACTTGTTAACAACTTTATGAGGAACGTTATCATTGAGTTTCAACTAAATCCAAGATGTCAGGGATTTGAAAGTTTCACTTCTATAACGTGACCCCTGGGTCCACGATTAGGATTAACTATTCGTGCTCTGTATTAACGGTATCACGAGGATTATTCCTGTTGTCAAATTCAGTTCAATCGGAGCTGTTTTGTAAATTTTGAACTTTGACCTTGAACTTGACCTTTTGGGTCGAGACTATCAAGAGGCTCTTCTACTATTAATGGACCCACTGTAGTAATAACGCTTTACGTGTCCTCTTAGGCTGAGAACAATCCAATTTGGTCTCCTTTTTTTAGCATTTTTGTGTAAACTTGACCTTTTGACCCCCTTAATGACCTTTAATTCCGATATAAAAAAAAACCTGTGTAACACAACAAAAATGCATTGTTACATTCCCACAAAAAAATTCTACTAGGGCCTTAGTTTCTGGAGATAAAAATTCTTTAAATTATTTGCCTTAAACCGGAAGACCTTAAATGACCTTGACCTCCAAAATAAAATACTTTGCATACACCATGTACATGAAATTCAAATCTAAATTTAAAGTCACTGTACCATTTTATGGGTTTTGTAGATTAACATTTTTGAATATTTTTGGAATATTTTTGGTTTTTGACCGGAAGTGACCCCTTAATGACCTGCGATCCTAAAAACTGTGGACAACCCGAAGACCCTGCCTGGTACAATACAGTGCTCGAATGACGTCACTCGGTTACGTCATTGGTAAGCAACAGCGATTTTTTGGCTTTCAAAACGCAAATGACCCCCGGAATGACCTTTGACTCTTATCCCGAACACCCTTATATGAAGAAAGTGTCAGTGGTTCCTCTGAACCAGTTTAGTTGATATCGGCGTATGCTGTAGAAGATACTTTGTAAACATTAAATTACATATTACGCCTGTGGGCCAGTCAAGGGCAGACAGGGGTCATGGTCATGTGTCATAAATGGGACTGGTCAGCGTTCATTTGATGTAAGTCTAATCAGAATACGTCAAGCCATGACTGAGCTAGAGGCAATTGAAGTGTTGCCAGAAGAGAATGAAAGAAAGAAGAACCCATCAAAAACAGAACCAGAACGGCCTGAAAGGCCTCTTGTAATTAAACTGAACTGAACTGAATATTAGGGAGTTATCCCTCCAATCTCATCTTCTTGTTGCCCAACGCCGAGCAAGATTTGCCGGTCACTGTTATCGTGCTATTGATCAAGTAGTCTCAGACCCGGGGCTCAGACATCACTGTTGGAGGCTACCATTCCCAAACGACATCGTCGCCTTTAACTTATTGGCGTGAAATTGCTGGAGACATCCAGCAGGATCCATCTGAGATCCCGACTTAATGATGACAGGGACATTTGGCTCTACATGGTGAACAGCCATCTCGGCTGCGGGCCGATCGATAGATAGATTGTATATTTTGACTCTAATTGTGGGCACTAAATCATAAACAAGTGGGTGCCGCAATTGTGGCCTTCAAATGGTGAGAAAATCTTTTAAACTGTTTATGCTTTTTAAACTTTATCTATAGGGCAATATACCTTTCTTCCCTAGGTGACCAAAACGTTGGGATAGATTTCAGTGCAATTACACACGCTGACGTTTATTAACCCTGGTACCAACCTTGCCTTGCCAATACCAAGATGACCTCCAAAATTAGACATATTTGATTGTATTGAATATCATGCATTAAGTTAAAAAATGGTTTGTAAGATTCACCAATTTCTACTCAATTAACCTATTACGACACAAAGGTCCGGCACTATAGTTCTAATTTTGTAATGGAAATCCAATTTTTAGCTAAACAATTCCAAGGAAATTTATTATGTTTTCCATTTTATATATGTGACCTTCTTTTGTTTCATCTTTCTCTCATTTTGTTATTAACGATTTGCACCCGGCGGTGTCGCCCTTCAAATTTCTTTACCCTTTGCAATTTGGTTGCTACTCCAAATATATACTGACAAAACCATACAACCGCCCTTGTCACGTTGTAAGCTTACCTGCAAATATAACGAACTTTGTTCCTGTTTTGCTAGGTCAAATCTCTTGTCTGCAAATATTATGGACCTTTTGAACTATTGTGTTGATCCGAAGGCTACACAGTTCCCGCGACCCTATAGCTGGAACAACTAGCAATTGTATCCAATGTATTTTGAAGGTCCGTTTCAACACTTCTGTATCAATAGATTGATTGGATGAATGCAAGTTCCAAATTAATACAATATAGTTATATACAATATTAAGGTCAAATGCTAAATACAAATTCTTTAACCTTTCAGCGCAAGGTTAAAATATTATTTCTATACTTATTTGTACACCCAATCTCTCAACACCCGAGTGTACGGTTTATTAAAGCGACACAAGAAGAATTTTCTGAGGATACAAAAACCTTTTTAAAAATGTTGAATTGTCCTTGTTTCTCTTTGAACACTTGCTTATTATTGATCCAAAATCTGTATTTTTTCAAGTCAGATGTCCACTATTTTCAACCAATCGTCTTCAAAGGCAGTCCAAATATCCTATTGTTAAATAAATATTTTATTAGCATATACTAATAATCAACATAAGGCTATTCAAATGTCCACTTTGCTAACAAAATATCTATCCATATATGTTTTATTAGCACATACCAAATATCAGCATAGGGCAGTTCAAATATCCATTATTGCTAACAAAATATCCAATTAGATCACTTAAATTTCCCATTAGTGAAATCAAATGTTTACTATAGTGATTTCAATGATCACTGTTAAAAGCAGTTCCTATTTGCACCACCCAAATCAATATTTTAATAAACTTTATGATTGTCATGAACAAGCGGTTGGTTGCCATAAAAACGTTTTCCTTACAGCAACAAACTATTACACAAGTTATATGGTGCAAGTTTCTGAAAAAGCATTGAATAACCTTTCTTCTTTCTTTTTTTTATGCAAACATTTAAATGAATAAATGAATATTCATATTGATGGAAATTTCTGGTCATGCAGCATCTCTTCACACTCCATACAGATTACAAAATATATCCTAAAAAATATAAGGCATCAATATAAACTTTAAAAACAATTATATAGTGCTTTGCATATTTTTCTTAATGCTTCACTCTCTTCCATTTTCTTGACTTGATTAAATCACATATATATAAGAGGAATAGCTCTCGCTTCATATTATAAATATGTATGTAAGCAATTTCTTTAAAGTAAATTCATGTCTCATGTTATTTTTTCTGAGATATTGTTCACTTATGCTTATGCATGTTCACTGACATAAATAAGAAGATCAAATCAAATCAAATCAAATCAATTTATTCAGCAAATACAAAGATTACAAAGAAATAAATGTGAATTTATGTACAAAGTAGAACAGATACGATGTGAAAATAAATTAATTGAACATTGGAGAAGAAATATCGAATGCTAGGACCTCCACTGGACAACTCCTGGGAGCTTATAGGAGGTGGAGGCCCTTACTTAAGGTACCTTACTTAAACTTACAACATACAATGATGAGCCTTTGAAGCAGTCAAGGAAAATATAAGGGAAACAAAGCAGTCAAGGAAAATATAAGGGAAACAATTTGATGTTGGAAATACAAACGAGACCAACAAAAAGAGTGAGCCTAAAATTTAAAGACGCGATTAAGGGAGTACCACCGACCGAAGTGGCAAAGAAAAGTTTTTTAAAATTCAATTACAAAAACATACACATATCACATACACACAAACTAAAATACACATACATACATACATTTAATCCACAATTAAAAACTACATATACATACATGTACACAATAACAAACATATATAACCCATACACATATAATTGCGTAACCTTGGATTTAACACATGAAGTACATGCATGTGTGAATCACATTTATGTTCGTATCACAGGCATGTTAAAGTCCAACAAACAAGTTGTGACGAAAAGAAAGGTGAGGAGATTGGTCCAACATAATTTTTACTCAGGTGTAAAAAGGCTCGGCAACGTAGAAGGAGGGCGGTAAACGAGAGTAGATGAGAAAAAAAGAAGATATATGGGGATTGAGAGAGAAAGAGGAGGGAGAGAGAGAGGAGATTAAGAAGTGAAAGTGGAGTTTTACAGATCATGGAGGATGGGAAGATGAACGTAAGTCGGGTATATAGTAATGTATCATGTAAAAAATCTTGAGGCGTGCTACAGTTATTTTGTTTGTGATACGTGTGATTGCTTTCGAAAGATCGTTCCAGGTTTTTGCACCATGTTACAGAATATGATGTTTTTTTCTTTGGCGGTTTTTGGGTAGAGGAAGTGATATTTGGTCGGATTGGTTCTAGTGTTGTAATGTGTATTTGTCTATTTGTCAAAAGTAATTTTTGATATAGGAGGTAGGTTGTTTATGGTTATAGTCAATGCATAAAGAGTGCGACCTGAAGTTTGTTGATGTCATGTTATTTTTTAGTGTCTCGGGGAATGAAATAATGGCAGGTGTGAGTTCCTGAAGGGTGAGTTTTGTGATCGTACGGATAGCCCTTTCTGAGTGCTGTTGAGCTGATTTCGTCGTGTTTGGAGTTTTGGAGCCGGATATGATATGCCAGTATGTAAGTGTGGAAGACGATTTGTGTTAGTAATAATGTTTTTTGTTAATGTGTGGGGTGGTATGTGTGTCCCTTGCTCTGTAGATGGTACCTATTGCATGTGAGGTTTGGTAATAGTGGAGTTAATGTGCTGGTTCCATGTGAGTTATCATCAATGTGGAGCCCAGAAAACCTTCGTAGTATGACTTTGTGGAAATTGGCTGGTATCAATGGTAACTGTATTTTATGGTTAGTATTATGAGATGAAAATAGCATGTAGTTTTTGTATATTAAGAGACAGTTTATTTGCTCGGAACCAGTCATGATTTTTGTGAGCTCCAAGGTTTATGTTTCGAAAGCGAGTTTTATGTTTGAGTCTGAGAGGAAGATGTTTGTGTCATCTGCAAATAAGATAGTTTGAGTGTGTTAGATATATTTATGAGTCATTCCATATAAATGATACGAGTACTCGGACCCCAATGGAAGCCCCTGTTTGGAACACCACGTATTTTCAGCGAAGGGTGATTGATTTGAGTGGGCCGAAACATATTGAGTCGGTCTGCGAGGTAGCTTCTGAACCAGTCCAAGGCAACACCACGACACGATAGTGTTGAAGCTTATAAGGGAAGACTAAAATTATGGTCTATGTGTCCATGCCTTGGAGAGGTCCAGAAAAGATTCCCTAGTGTGATATTGTTTTAAGTGCTTGATTAAGATTGGATGTTGGTTCAATGAGAGCCTAATGTGGACGCTTGGCCTCAAACCGGACTGAGCATCAACTAGAATGTTGTGTTTGTTTAGGAAAAAAGGTGAAAAAAATAAACAATTGTGTAAATTTTTTTCAAGACTTTGAGAATAGGGAAGGACAGAAATTGAGAACATATTTTTTTCAACCTTGAGAAATTAACAACCTTAAATAAATTTAAGCAGTTCAGGTCAGTTTTTCAGCAACCTTTTTCCATTATTTCCATTAAAGCACACTTTTCGTTGATGTAAAACAATTCTTCACATGGGAATGTCCTCCTTAATCAAGCTATTCTGCGGGGTGATCACATCGACCTTGTTATAGGGTTATAAATAAGAATCCTATTCTCAAAGTTTGGGGAGAACGTTTGAAGATGTTTTTCTATCTAATAGTTTGAAATGGCACTGAATCAGAATTTTTGGGTCCAAACCTCTGAGAAATGTGGAAACTTTGGTAAATAAGGTGTATAAATTTGATAATCAAATGTGTTTAAATGTATACCAATGTATTTGTCCTCCTTCTATGGATTAAAATGGGCGAGGTGGCCGAGCGGTCTAAGGCGCTGAACCGTCGCAGGGTATAACATCGATCGAGCGGCCTGGTTCCGAGCCCCCGCAAGAGTCGGGTTTCTTGGTCATACGCAAATAGTTCCTATAAGGTCTGAAATTGCATAATTGCACGCATTTGTGATTATGGAATCTCTCCTCGCTCCCACCCATTGGCGTAAAGTGCAAAAGGTGTACATGCAATGGGTGCCCGGCTCCTCATGGTTCGGAGAGTCCTGTAAAGCTGTTTGGCCCCTTGTAATAGGGAGTCATTCCTGACCACGTAAAAAGTTGCAGACCTTATCGAAAGAGTAGGGGACCATCCCTGGTCTGTTACCTGCACTCATCACTCTAGGTCCAGGTCCCTTCCAACCCGCCCCCCAAACTTAGGCCCCCCCCCCCCCCCCCCGCGTGGCCCGGGTAGGCCGAAATCAAGCATGGAAAACATGGTGAGGCTTTCGTCCAACAAGGGACAGACAACACGAGGCGATGATGATGATAGGGATTAAAAAAGGTTATTATATTGTCAGGTTCAACACTAGTATATAGGTACAAGCCCTCATTAAGGTTAAGGTCATCATATTTACACGTTGCTCCGATGTGTTGAATCTGCTATCAAAAGATTCGTCTTTGCCTTACTTTACAGAGATGTCAAGGGCTTTATCTTGTATGACGTGTCATTGCATTTTGTCACCAAATCCATGATGGCGGTCATGTCAGACATAATATTCAGAGTCAGACATTCACGGCAATCCACTAACACCAAATCCATCAAACATTCGTTGATGTTCTTTTAAGTGGTTTACTGATCACTTGTTCCGATTTGTCATAAAACCAAATGTGGAGAGACAGGCCGCGAGCTAAAATAAGAACTTTCTGAAAATGTGCGGACGACACAGACACATAGGGATTGGACCGATTGCCAAGAATTTTATTCCCCGGCCATTCTGATATGATATACAAATTACGCAATTGACAGGCCCCGCACTTTGGACACTGATGCTAGGAAAAACATTGGAAACATTGGATTTTAGAGAATCCATGCCATTCCTTTTTACAAGCAGTGTTGTTTAGCCCAGCCAATTTCTTTAACAGCTACATTATATCTTTTTCCCTTTTCAAGGCCCAGGTGTTTTGAGCTGCGAAGCAAAGTCCTACAATCGCCCAGCAACTCTGTGTTAGTGTGTCGTCGTTCGTACGGGGTAAACATTAAATGATGTATCATTGATGCTCAGTTTACACTGTCCTGGTAATTTATTTCCATCGTACGAACCACGCTTATTTCGCTGATTACCAATGCAAAAAAACTAGCGAGTTGGTGGACGCTTGTTTCGGACCTACATGGTCAAAGTTGCCTAATTATACCCGGGGATATTATAAAAAAATATTAGAACTGTGCAATATTACTGTTGATTAAGCCCTGGATGAAAAACATCACACGGTCGGAGCATTTCATACCCATATTGGAAAAATATTCTATTTATCTAGCAACGTAGGTAAACTTCTGAACAAAACCACATACCTGACGATGTTCTGGAGTGTAAGGATCATTTTATAAGCGAGGGCCCCAGCGCAATCGTTGCAGTGCTTTTCATGCGGTTAGGTTTACGAATGCTGGACATCGCGGGACATCGTATCAGTGTTCTGGCCATCACTTTTGCCAACAACTCAAAAAAGCCCGCATACGATATGTCTGCAGCTTTTTTAACAATTTCCTCTGTTTTAAGTTTTGTATTGGTGATCAATGAGAGTTTCTTTACGTATTCGTTTGTATCTTTTTTAAACAACATCTCAGTACAAGATACAAGTATTAGTTTTAAAAACAAAAACGTTAAGTGCTTTCATAGCGTGCAACCGCCAGATCATGTCATAATACCTTAGTTAAAGGGGATTAGCAGCGCTTATGGACAAGGAATCGAAAACTGGGGAAATGCATTGTTTTAAACTTATAAATCAGGGAAAGTGGGTTCAATTCCATATAATTCTTTAATGTAGAAACAACCACCAAATAGTGAACACAAATTAAGTATTGGAGGAAATTTATACCGGGTTCTCCCGGAAATAGACATCACAGGAGACATCTCAACATCTACATAAACAGTGAGTTGGTTTACACGAGCACAGAAAAACAACGATCAAAAATGTTGTGTTTGGGGTAAACTGCATTGATTTCATGGTGACAATATCACACTTAAATCTGGAGATTCACAACTGAGGAAAGCCTTTTTTGATCTCAAGTCGGACTTTTGATTAGCAATCTAGAATTAAAGAATCAGATAAAAAGTATGCCTTGTCTTTAATACACGGATTTCAAGCCACCCACTTCCAGGTTATGTTGCATAACATGCCAGTAACAAAATACAAATATTATTTTGATGATTTTTTCTATGTGCGGATTAGAATCGCTGCTAATCCCGTTAAGAACGTCGGGCCCGGTCAGCACTTGGATGGGAGACAAAAGGGCCCAAATTGGGATAACCTACTTTTAGTTGCCACTAATGCCTAGTCTTTAGTGACATGTTTTTTGTTTTTCTCTCTAAATATTATTACTAAGCAAAACCCTGCCTGTAATTTTTGAACTCTAAACAAGAAGCAATTTTTGTACAGTTTCACTTCGTTTTTTTCTCTTGTACTTGAAGAGTATAGTAAGGGGACTCAGCAAACTCAAGTGCACCAATTCCGTTCGTATGAGAATTTCTTTCATTTGTTTTCCTTTTTTAAATTTAGGAGCAAAACCACGAATTACAAATAGAAACTGAACTCTATTAATAAAAAAGACATATTTTTAATAGATTTTTAGGTGTTCTAATTTTTTTGGGGCACTTAATATGTATGGCGATTGAAAATGTAACAATCATTTTAAATATGGTTACTAGAAGAAACAATTACTAAATAGAAACGAACTATGACTTAAAAAAGGATTTTTTTTAAATTATGATTTAGGTGTTTTATTCATAATTTAAAAAAATGGTACTTAATATTTAATTTGCAAATGTAAAAAATAGCTTTAATCAATATGTATAGTATTATTTATAATTAACCTAATAAGAAACACCCCACGACACACAAGAAAGGAAATACGAAGAAATAGGAAGCGAAGAAAAGTTTCTTATTGGGTTTGCTGAACAAATTGAATTGTACTTCATGGGGGGAGGGGACTGGGAAAGTGACTCTGGTTTTTTTAGACACATTCATACTTCCTTTATGAAAGATGAGTGTCCTGACAACGACATATTCAGCAAAAAATTGTGGCTAAATTATGGACGACAACGCGGTCTGTTAATTTAATGTCGGGAACTGCTCCTGCAACCAAGCGGCACCACGTTTTCCATCCCCACGATTCGGACCGTACAGCTCAACGCTGAAATGTGGGTTTTTGCAGTAGGGTAAGGTTTAGACAGATGAAGCCTTCGTGGGAAATTCTTGAAACAGGTGCTTCAAATATCGTCTTGATTGAGGCAAAAAATTAAGGAATAATTACATAAAAACAGTCCTTTTAAGGACTACAAAGTACAACGAGATGTGTCTGTGTGTGCTTATTGGTTTAAAAGAGTATAGAATACAGATCTGCGAAATTAGCGAAAGTAAATAAACTTAGATATGAGGATGATGATAATGGTTTGTCGGTGTGGTTGTGGGTTCCCGTATCCGGGATGTAGTCCCTTCGGGGACTGACCGCCCTCGGGGGTCCACGTGGATTGAAATTGAAAAACGCTAAGGCGGAACTGAAATACTACTCCCTACCTAGGTTAATTCCAGGAGCCTGTGCAATTCAAGGTTGTGGAACAGTTGGTTGGCAGGATTGTCCAGATAGGGGGTGGTAAGCTGAACGTCCTCAAGTTTTAGTTAGGTTATCTTTTAACCAAGTGAACTCAAAAACCCAGAGACAGAGCCGAAACTGGGGTACAGTCTACTCGGACCGGGGTCGGAATAAAAAAATACGAGTGAATTCTATTCTAACTTTTGCTACCAAAGGGATTAAGACTTATTGCTTTCGAGATCTTTTCCTGTGTACGATTTATATTAGGTGTATTGTAGTAATTTACAAAAGGGAGTTTTAATCATTTACTCTCTAAAATCTTAGGCTAAATGAGTTTGTTGGAATTATGGTAAAATCTGCGAAAATGTGCCCCATTTTGGTCGACCAATATTAATTTTGAACTCACACAACCTCACATGCTATTAGTTCATTCCCAGCTTCCGCGACATTCTCGGTCTTGTTACTCTTGGCAATGGTGTTAATCCTGTTTCTCTTTGCATGTATCCTGTATTATGGTTGTACTACACATGCCATTACTTCCCACCTTTGGGGTCAGTACAAATGATATAGTCTGTATGTGCATAAACTTTATTTTGTGCACCATTCCTTTTATCATCTGTAGTCCTTGTCGTTTGGGTTGCCTTTCTGCGGTTTGCATGGCGGTCTGGTTATAGCACTGGCCAGTAGTGTCTTCTGCTTCGTAGTTTTTGGTGTGGTATATTTGTAGTTCACTTGATACGGCTTGATTTTCCGTCGAAGTTGTGTGGAGTGTTGTGTTTGTCTGGTAAGTTGTTGTTTTTCTTGTTCTCCGAGTAGTTGAGATTGTTTGTTTGGATATTTACTTTACGTGTTTGGAATTTAAAGCTAGTTAGGTTGTAATTATGGAACAAGGGTCAAGGTCTATAGGGGTCACCAAAAGTAAATCTGTGTACACATTTACAAAATATAAAAAATTAAAATGCAATTATTCTTCGTATGACCAGAGAAAGATTG
Source organism: Ophioderma brevispina (assembly GCA_023653785.1). Taxonomy (NCBI): domain Eukaryota; kingdom Metazoa; phylum Echinodermata; class Ophiuroidea; order Amphilepidida; family Ophiodermatidae; genus Ophioderma; species Ophioderma brevispina. Next base: position 23,832 of record JAMKCH010007590.1, on the reverse strand, counting down.
ACACAGTTTCAACAAAAATCTGAGCATTGGATATTGACCCCAGGAGACCTTTATCATGCTGTAGCGTGTAATAATGGTAGGCACCTAGATAAACTATACCTTTATTAAGCCTGTTAACGAAAGTCTGATTTGCCCTTCAAACTTCAAGGAAAAACATCTTCAACCTTTTTTTCTCAAACTTCGAGATAGGGGTTCGAATTTATAACTCTACTCGAGCAGCAATCTGAGATATGTGTAGTCATGAGTAGCGTGTGCCTTAAAAGGATGTCATACGGAAATTAGGACTTCCCTGTACAGCTGTTTTCAGGTAGAAAAAGTCTCAACGATGTTTAAAATGATGGTTCTACCTCGCATTGATCTGGTATACTTGCCGCGTGCCCTTACATGCAGCTTGAGAGTTATCAAACAGAAGACATGTTGTCATTATAGGCTGCAACTAGTGGAATCTGCTCGATTGTGCTTAAACCTATCAACCGTTATTCCACCTCCAAACGATCATGGTTAGCCAAACACTCTTCGATTACTAACTGTAAAAGTCATCGTCAGGCTTGGAATTCTCCTCTCCAAACCATCCGCACCCGCACTTTGGCCTTCCATATTTACACATATCTATCCAGCCAGCAAATGTGTAGCAGTTATTGGTACTGGACGTATTGCTCAGCATGGGGCGGTCGCCTAGGGATTCATGCAAAGAGTGTGGCCGTAGGATGTTTGCCAGTGTTTGTAGAGCGCGAAATGCGTGGAGCATTAGGAAGACGAAATCCCAAGTCAGCTCGGATTTGCAGTGAAGCTTTATATTCTGGATGTTTCGTGGGACGTTTGTTACAGCGGGGTCACTGATTCAATCATTCAAAGTCCGTCGTCTTACTCCGCGAACCACGTGACAAGGTGTAAACCCATACCATTATATCTCAATGCGTACTGATCTTTATATGCCGTGTTTTTATTAGCCAGAAGCATGGCACCTCGAAATAGCCCCCCCCCCGGTTAAATGCGTCATAAAACGCTGCTTGTCAGCATCTGCTATTCTTGGCAAAGGCAGGGTTGAGGTGTTTCACTGGCAAATGGTATATAATTGCTTAACATTGGAATTTCCCGCAGTGAAAGGACATGCACTGATGGAGCACAGGATTACAGTAGGGTTTCCAATGTGGACATTTGATTTCAACTTTGACATTTGATTTTAAATGCACAGGATTGTCATCAGGGTTCCCATTGTGGGGACGATGATTTCACTTTTGAATGATTCCTGTTTTGGATGTTGATTTTTCAAGTGACATTTTTCTTGTCGTTTTTATGATTGTGAATTAGAATCCTATTTAACATTTGAATTACAAAATTTAAAATTGCTCGATACATGGACATTTGCTTTGGTGTTTCTTGTCACGAGGAACCGGCATTCAAGGGGCATATATATATAACTGATGTGATTCTTTCATTCAACCGGTATCTTTTTACATTTGCAATATCTTCAAACACAGCCCTTTTTTCTTCTTTTTAATTGATTGGGATTAAAATGATGGGTATTTCTAAGCATTCCAACCGGATTGCCAATTTCTTACTTTTTCTGTTGTAGGATTGATGAAATTGAATGCTTGCAGGAGTTATCAAATCGGCTGCACATTGAGCGATAGGCGAAATAGCATACACATAAGAAATAATGACGCCAATCCCAGGGCAGCTAATCACTAATTTGAAAGCGTTTGTGAGATAATCATTCAATTCGAGCGAAAAAGCACGTTGGTTTTACTAAAATCGAATGATAATAGTTTGCCTTGGCTAGGAAACCTATTTAGAAGCTTTAGAATGAAATATTGACTTCAAAATTGGACTTGTGAAATGGACTAACCCCCATGAAAAATTGTTCATTTAACCGTGTAGATTTAAATATTCGGAACCAGATGGCCTTTAGTCAGGTTTGTTGTAGCCGTCCGATATGCGTAAGAGCGTTCTCCTACCGTTAAGTCTTGAAAAAGGGACTAGCACAGCTTAGCAATCGGGTCATCGCCGGGGTTGCGGACGGTTGTATATATTACAGAGCTAGTGCGTGTGACTGAGGGTCCTACCCAAGGGGTGAAGCCCATTCAAAAAAGTCGTCCGTGCTGGGCGTGAATTTTGAATTATTGCACGAATAATTTAGTTGGGTGATGTATAACACATAATTTCAATTAGATACAAACAAGCCGCCAAAAATCAGTTGTTGGGTTGGGTGGTATTGGGTGGTAATTTGTTTTACCCATGGCCCCACAACGAATGAACAGATACGTCAGTCGTCTTGCTTTAAATAAACCGCCTCAATGATACATCTTTTCACCTCAATGCGCGCATTGCATATGAGAAAAAAGAGTATCTGAGCACAAGGATCCAGGTTTTGACTATTATTACACTGGCCACCTCTAACACATACATCCAATTTGTTATCACTACCGATTCAGATTAGTCTATTATTGCAAAGCGGAACCCACAGTATGTGAAGAAGCGGGAGGCAGCCATTGCTTCTATTGTTGGTACTATCTTTTCTTGGTGGTGGTTGTGGTCGGCAAAAATTAGCGAGGACGATGAATTTCTAAAGATTACGTAACGTTTTGCCTCTCTTTTATATAGAACCTCTTGGATGGGGGACACTCAAGTTCTTTACACCGGTTGAATGTCATGTTGTATTGTTTTTTAGTGTATGGCATGACCTACCCCACCCCGAGGGGATAAGTGTGCAAAAATGACATGATCCGTGCGTCCTATTGTAGAAAAAGTAGTATTTTCTTAGAAGATTTCTGGTAAAAATGGGACAATTGATATCTACTTAGTCTATTGGCATGCGCTGCGAAAGAGACGAAAAATCCAAATAAGAACCCATCCCTATTGCAAGCTGGGTGATAACAAAATCCGACCCACTCTTTCGCAGAGTTTCTGTAAGGGTCGTGCATGCCAGGCACGGTTCCAACGACCATAACGAATAATAAACCCTGTTACCAGTAGTTCCGCATGCCCATATTTTTTATCACGGTCGAATAGCTAAAACCGCTCTGTCGATATGAGAAGAAACACGCGTGGAGCTTGCTATAAAAGTGGTCTATCTGATAGTACCCGACGTTTCGGGTATTTTTATCCGCTGGAGGATATGTAGTCGTCACGGGATAAAGATTACTCTGACCACTTGCTGCGTCGTCTTATAGTATCACTCTGTAAAATGAATAACATCGCCAATGTCAATTGCTCTTGATTGGCAGCCTTCAACTGTACATTTCATGGCCGTATCCTGCAGAAAATACAGGGTGAGTCAGAGAAAAATGGACCCTGCAGGCCCTGATTCACTCCGATTGTGTTTGCCATTTTACATCTTTTAAAAACATATATCTGAACATTATGCGATACCAACGCAAAGCTGTTATTAGCTTTATTTTGCCGCAAAGATCATTCACATCGGTTAGGAATAGACCGAGCTACAGTGTTTAAATTCAAATAGTTGGTTTGTGCTCTGTCCACGGATCAGCGTTCGTGGAAGCAAATCAATGTCCAGAAGAAAGACGGACTACTTATTAAAGTTGTGGATCACGAAATGCCCCTTTAAGAGCAAAAGTATCACTATCATTAATGAACCCCATAAAATGCCGTCATGGTAACCCCATAAAATGCCGATTTACTAATGATGCCCTCTATACATTTCTATGGCTTCATCACTCATAATAATAAAAATTGAAAAAAAAAATTGTATTGTAAAAAAGTAACTTGATACGAAGAAACAAATATCGGTAACCTTTTGAGGTAGAACCATGCATTCGTATTGTCTTCATTTGCAGACCCATATGCCACATCTTTTTAAAAGGTCTTTCATATAAATCTTACCATTATCAATGGCCTTTATACCATTAAATACCATTTAAGTAACATAAACGTGGATATACCCCTATAGCATCATTTTTGATACCATTTACTCCGTTGACCGCCACGCATTTAAATGAGCTTAAAGTGACAGGAGGAGATTTTTTAGGATACAAATTTCTCTCAAATTGCACAGGATCGATTGTAGACCACCTACCAAGAACGTTCTGAACGTTTATTGGACAAACAAGTACAAAAGAAAACAGCAAACCTTATTTTGAACTTGCCTGACTATCTTAATTGTCCCCATAGAACACCGTGCTTTGACTTTCTGTCGTGCACGACAGAAAGTACTAAATCATCATATTATTACATAAAGAGGGCGTATTCGGCTTATTCACTTCAGGTGTGATCTAATACATTTGAACGCATTCCAAATATGCAAAAATCCCGGGTTCGAAAAAAATTGGGGGCGCTTCTTTCTGGAAATCTCCTCATGTCTCTTTAAATTGGAATCCGTGGGCGGAGGCAAAACTGACTACCTGAATTTAAAGACTCCAAATCGGTCTATACCTAACCGATGTGAATGATCTTTGCAGCAACTTAAAACTAATGAAATAAGCTTTCCATTAAAAGTATAAATAGCTAGTGAGTAAAGGTACCCGAAAAATCTTCCATTCAATTTGTAGGAAAATTAATATCAGCCATGCATCGCTGGACCTTTAGCATGCTAGCTTAGACATATTAACCAAATAGCTCACGTTTTTAATTAATTTATAAACTTTATTAACAACGAGAATCCAACAATATTCAGTCGTGTTGCATTTAACAAAATAGCATCGCTATGGCTTTTTGCCATAAGGCGTGCGCGAAAGGCATTGTGTTTTTAAATTTGACTACTACCGTGATGAAATGTTATACTGCCATGCGCTAGTGGAAGGCGGCCCCTCTAGGCAAGACCACAGATGGGCCGTCGTAAAGGTGGTTAAATTTGCTGAAGGAAATAGAAGGGCCGTATGCAGGATTTAGGGGGGGGGGGGGGTGGAGGCGCGGATTAGAAAAAGTGGAACCCTTTTTGGTAAAAGTGGACCTAACGACCCCCTCCCCCCAAATGGTCCTTGTTTTGGAATTCGAACATTGTATCACCAAAAAGTGGACTTTCGTGTCAAAATTTCTTAAATTTGCGCCTTTTTAATCAAAATATTCAACAAAACTGGACCTTTTGCACCATTGTGGAATTTGGGGGTACGAACCGCACCCCGGCCCTTGCGTACGGGCCTGGCTTAATAGCAAAGGTATCTAGTGGAAGAATCAATCGGGTGCCAGTTGGCACTCTTGGCTTTTTTTTTTTTTTACTTCTAATGAGGTTACCTTTTATAACGCATAAACACACACGCTCCTTTTTTTCGGATATCACAATTTTTGAGCTATTGAAATCAGAGTGATCAAAATACGTCCACTTAAGAAATAATAGAACAAACCCATTGTATCCCTATAGCCTGGAGCTAGCACACATTTGTAACACATCTCAAGTACAAAAGGTTTGAGTGATAAAATAATGTAGACAGCTGACAGGAACCCCTGAAACGCAATTCTTAGTGCCGAAAGTGGTGCTAAGAGAGGGGGCCAGAAAAACCAAAGTGTGCTACAGGGGTAAAATTTTTAAATTGATCCAATCAGTTGAAAAGCACACCATGGTATGAGTCTAGACATAAGGACACTTCGAAAAGGATAGTTGTAATATGTTACGGCATAAGTTTCAGGCGTTAGAGGCTAAAAACAGCAAAAAATCATAAAAAAAAAAAAAAAGGGTAATTTCAGTTGTAAGGGGTCAAACATTGAAAATTGATCCGATTTGGAAAAAATTGTGCAAATGAATTGGTGGAGCCTAAAGGATTCAAACTAAGGAAAGTTGAGTTTGTCTCAAATGCTGCTTAAGAAGTAGGGGGGTAACAAGATCAAGCCCCATTGAATTGCAATGGACCGTAACTTCTGTGCCCCCTACATCGGAAAAACTAGCATTTAAGACAGCGTTTTAAAAAACGATCAGTATTTTAATCCTGCTACACCAATAATTTGCACCACATTTGATCCACCAAATCGGAAAAGCAACCTTTAAAATTTGACCCCTGACTGTCAAAAACTGAATGAAATGACCCCTTATTATTGAATTTTGCTGTTTTTAGCCTATAATCTGAAACTTAGGCGGTAAATCTTACAAACTTACCTTTGCTGAATCTTATTGGTTAGACACATAACATGTGTGCTTTTCAACATGGATTGGATCAATTTAAAAATTTTGACCCCTTGTACAACTTTCGGTTTTGGCCCCCCTCTCCTTAAGGCAACCAGCTGCGGCACTTAAGAATCACGGTCAGGGTCCTGTCAGTCTGTCATCATATTTAATCACTCAAACTTTTCACTTGAGATGTGTTACAAATGTTTGCTAGCTACAGGGTTATTACGTCCTAGAGCAAATGACTTGCCGAACGTGACATGACTGTAAAAACAAGGACGGTAGGGTATTTGTCTTGGAGCCAGTTCCCATCTAAACACAAGACAGGGGTCCGCTCCGTGATTTGAAACGTGGCCAAAAGGGATTTAGGGATTTAGGGATATACATCATAGACACGTTTTAGCCATAAAGCAATCTTGAGACCTGATACCTCAAAATTCTCCAAAAAAAAAATAAAAATTCAAAAGAAAGATATTTTAGATAACTCGTGCACAACCCCCAAACAGGGTGACTTTTTGAAAACAAAAAACATTTGTTTTCAGTCCAGTGGGGACTAATGACGTACCTTGGTTGTTAAGCAAGCGATAATTTTGCTGTTCTATATAACGAAAAAGTCCGCATAGTATTTTCGCTTTCAAAAAACAAAAACGCGGTGTATTTTTTTTACTGATATTGTGTCGCCGGTACAACCTGTTGACATTTTCTAGCATCAATCTGAAAGGAAAAGGTCAAGATTTTGTCAAGCTCAGTTTGACTTACATTTCATTAAAAATCTGTTATATTTTTTTTATTTTTTTTAAAAATAATACAATTTGTTGTAAAATTAACAAAATTAGAGGCATTTTAATTTTGGCTTTTTTGACATACGAAAGAAAACGGGCGGATTTTAGCCACGGCTTCATTGATCGAAAGCCAATGGTGCAATCTCCTTCGTGACGACCAAAGTGATGACCAAAACCTTGTGTTGACTCGAATTTTTATGCTGACACTGTAATATGGATGGATTAATGAAAGTAATAATATCAATATGTAAAATAAGTTACAGAATGGGCAATATTTGGTTATGCGTTGTGTTTAATGAGTATTGGATATAAAACACATCGATCGCAGTTAACAGGGGGGGTAGGACACGACCTGCTTCGATTTGGGCTTTTGGGATTCCAAACGGTAATTTGTGTAACAAAAACTGCACGTGCATTTACATGGTAGCCTGGGTCTCAGTTTCATTACAAAATCTCCTCTAACCCGAGTTCAATACATCTGTAATATCATGATAAATAAAGGATAAATTATTGACTTCAAAATCCGTCGGGGTTAGTGGATTAACCCCGCTGCAAAATAGTGTCATTTCCAATAACGGTTATTAGATTTAAATTATTCGTGACCAGCCTAGACTTTAGGCAAGTCTGAGTGTAACCGTCCGATACGCGTATAGCGCCCTCCTACCGTCAAATCTTTGAAAAGACTAGTACTCGGGTCACACCGATGTTGGGCCGATTTGCATTCAGGTGTTGATGTTCGGGTGCATGTCCCACCCTCCTGGCAGTTCACTCGAATAGGAAAGGCACTTGCGATATGATGGTCACAACGACGTAAATTATTGATGGTCATCACTTGGACGTCACCATTTGTCGCGATGTGGATTTGTCGGAATCGTTTCGAGTAAGCTATGGGCGGAAAATTAAAAGGGCAAAAAATAATCAACAAATTGTGGACAATTTTCAAATTATTTTGATTTTATGTAATTACGTACTAGCTTTCCATCCATACCAAATTTTCCAAATATTCAGAATCATGACATATTTCTTTAAAAAGTTCAATACGAAAACGGAATGGACACATCTTATTGAGAAGTAACATACGAATATTACAGGAAGTATTAAATCGATGGTCAGGCACTAAGGTATTGTAACAGGTCAAGGGAACACGTAAAGATTCCATGAAGGATATTGATTCGTTACTTACAGGCATGATTAATATCAGCTGGGTATAGTAACCGTGACGATGTTTCCAACAGAAGGTGATTTATGAGTCATGTCATCAAAATACTAGTGAGCATGGAGTGTAATTTGAACCATTTAACCTAAATTCAAACTTCTGACGTTGAAAAACCCAACAGTCACTCCAAGGCGTTTTCAGAATTTGGTCTTCTTATATTTGGTGATTGTATTAAAGAATTTCAGGAGATAGTTAATAGGAATAGCAAGATAGTTTATCAACTGAATTTAGTGTCAGATATTGCTAGAAGATGAGGACTGAACTCGACTGGATCTTATCCTTGTGGTGACTGCACAACTCGTATTTGTTAGAGGTAAGTTCTTCCAAGTTAATTGTCCATTTCTGACGAAGTTAGTTGAGGGTAATGATAATACCCAGGTCATGATAAGCATGTTTTTTGGAAAACAGCAGATTATATAGGCATTGTCTGACAAATGGATACAAAGGTAAATGGTTCTGGTCCGGGAAACAAATTTGGGACCATAATATGACCAAGTATCTTTACAAGACTTCGCATTACTAGCGTCTCAATGCTAAGATGCGCCTAAGCAAAAAATTGTCACATTAATCAGGACCAGTTGTTAACTAACTGACCTTCCTTTGTTGTTGTGGCCTTTGAGATGTTGGCCTTTAAGATACCGAAAAAAGAAAAAATAAAACAAAAAATTTTAACATTTTACAAAATACATTTCCATATTTAACACTTCGTTACCGAAGTTAACCACCATCCCTAGAAGTTAGTTGAAGGGTAATTATAATACCCAGGTCACTGATAGCATTGTTTTTTGGAAAACAGCAGATTATATAGCATTGTCTGACAACATGATACAAAGGTAAATGTGTGCTTGTACCGGAAACACTGTAACATACATATGACCAAGTATCTTTACAAGACTTCGCATTACTAGAGTCTCAATGCTAAGATGGCGCCTATAGCAAAAAATGTCACATTAATCAGGACAAGGTGTTAACTAACTGAACATTCCTTTGTTGTTGTTCCTTTGAGATGTTGGCCTTTAAGATACCGAAAAAAGAAAAAATAAAACAAAAACAATTTTACATTTTTACAAAATACATTTCCATATTTAACCCTTCGTTTACCGAAGTTAACCACCATCCCTTCTATTTTTTTGCCCTACTAAAACCCCATTTTCCGGTGTCCAATGAGTTATGTAATTGTCAATTGGCATTTTACGCTCCTTTTGACGCAAATTAAATGAACCTCATTTATATTCCTAATATGAATAAAGCAGATCATAACATTAAATGACTCTTTATTCATATTTCAACACGTTGCCGCTAAAAAAATCCGAAAGCAAAAAGGACATCGGCGGATAAGGAGAGATGGAGGCCCTCTATAATCTTCATAGTTTCATAAGTCAGATAAACCTCAAGGGAATGCTATCTGGAAGAGGCAAAGCTTAGAGCAGGCCTCCATTTTAATTACCATTTATGACTTAAATGAAGAACAAGAAGATGATGCGTTGCTGCGTTTAGTTATGGCGTTAGTAAGTGATGTCTACAAACGCCTTTTGTCTTTCATTAAGTTACAAAGAGGCTACATGAGGCAGCCCTTTATGAAACGTACCCGATTACCTATTACGTTATGCCAATGTAGCGCAATGAGTGCTAAGGCTTTTGTTATATAACAAGGTTCTCACCAAGCAGACTGTGGAAAACAACCCAATGGTCTCATCTTAATGATAAAGAATGGCCCAGACAAGTCGCTTGCATTGAATCCGTTCTCGTGAAAACTATAGAGGGCGTCCTTCTTTCCTTATCCCGGTATGTCCTTTCTGTTTTTAATCTAAAATGAATTTGCAATGTCAATATTTTTTTTCAAATCGATATTTATTATAGGTTTGACGGAATCCGATCTGAATCATGAGTGTTTGCGGACGTGTGAGTGGCCCCCGCCACAGCAAAAAACCTGCACTTACAAACTTTGACATTGAATGGTTTTTTACTCGAGTCCAAAGGGCCTGCTACGAGTGGCCCCCTTATCAAGAAAGACTGCTAACCGGCATGCCTCCCATTAAATGGTTGTTCTCTCTGTTGTAACAAGGACGGTAGCTGTGAGTCAATCGCATGTTCAGGGCGGTATCAGGTTAAGGCCTCATCCAGTGTTTGTAAGGTTGTTAATCTCCATGTTAGTTTAGTTCTAGTTTAGATTTATTGGCATCAAACCATATTAAATACAATACATATATATAGAAGAATGAAGACAAGAATATAATCACACGCACACACCAATTAAGACATCAAAGTTGAAGATACCAGAAGCCCATTTAAGCCTGGCTACACGTTGCAAGCTTATTCCAATGGGGGTCGGAAGGACTTAAAAAGGATGTGGGCGAGGATTAAAAAACATTTAAGGATGACAAGAAAGAACCATAGTGGACAATATAAAATTACAAGGTACAGCAAAACGGATTGAAACATTTGGAAATTAGCTTACGCGTGTATATAGCCAGGTGGTCAGTTTCAGGCATTATCTGCAAGTGGTTTTTTAAAGAACGGTGTGAATGCAGCTTTAGTGTGATACCTGTTTTGTGGCTGGTAAAGAATTCCAATCACAAAGGGTTATTATAAAAGCACACTTGATTTAAAAGCTATGCCTTAACGCGAGGAAACCATGAAAAGTATTGACTCAATCAGGTTACGGTAAGAGTGAATATGAAACTCTAGTGAAAAAGTTTTGACGAAGCTAACAGATGGCATATGTTATGTACGATATTAAAAACGTGATTTAACCTCAGTTGCTTTGCACGATCTGATGCTTAGGAACTTGACAGAGTACGAACAGCTTGATCAAATGCTTTTGATGGATAATTGAGATAAATCGAATGATCTTGTTTTGAGAGATCTGCGCCAACTTGTGTTTTGATTTAGAGCTAATGCCAGAAACCAAGAGGTAAAAAATAGTCCAAATGACATTGCAGCAGGGTAGCGCAAAGATTTCTGCGCAAAGTCTGGTTGAGATAGCTGGAATGCCTATATAAAAACTTAGCCGGCAATAACCTTTTTTACAACTAAATCAACCATAGTATCACCTGAACGCGTCTGGTTTCTAACGTTACACCAAGAATTTGAAGAGTCTTGGGATTTTATTGTTTGGTCATTAGAATTATAGTAAAATTGCGTTACCTTTTAACCTGGGGTGGGACCAAACAAGAAGATACATTCGGTTTTTCCGACATGAAGTGATAGTTGTTGTCGATCAGCCATTGATTACATGATTTCAAGTCAGGAGCTGAGCTCAACGAGCAAACATACATCGGGGTTTTTATCTGATGATGTGATGACACTTGTCATAGCATAGAGTAACAGCTTGTTATGTAGCGAGGGAAACCATATCATTACTGTAGAAAGTACAGCAATGGGCCTAGTAGGCTCCTTGGGGAACACCACGGACACTTTTGGAACTTAGATGAAAACATCGATACATACAAGCTGGTGTTCTATTTGAAAGAAAAAGAGGCTTGAACACCCCGGGTTAATTCCCATGAACTCAAGATTAGACATAAAAATAATCATGATTCCACACTGTTTCGAAGGCTTGTTGCACGTCTAATAAACAGATCCAACATATTACCCTGGGAGATTGTGTTAGATATAGTCGGTTAGATAAATGACGGCAAGTCTCTGGTAGAAAAAAAATCCAGCACGAGAAAACTGATTGAGATTGATAAATTAAATTCTTGCTTGAAAAGATGACTGCTCACTGGAGTATAAACCACATTTTTCAAGTATTTTAGACATCAACTTAAGCTAAGAATGCTTACTGCATGGCCGATAATTGCCCACTTCAAGTCTGCTCTTCTTTTTTATAGAGGGATCAATTTAGCAGACTTGGTCATCTGGCAAAGTTTGGGAAAGTAAGGATACATTTACTAGTATGTAATAACTGAAGAAATTTGAGGGTGTGCTCCGTCTTTCAGAAATATGGGAGCACAGCTCAATCCAGGCCGGGTTGCCTTTATGGACATTCAGGTTTAGAGGTTTCTTAATATAAATTCCTCCACTAACTGCTTTCAGATCAAATTCGTTAGGGGTAACACCTTGTCCCGGTAAAACTGCTTGAATGTACATGTGCTTGTACAATACGTCTTTAAAGCAGGGGAGGTAGTTTCCACCAAGGACGAAGCAATGGATGTAAAGGAAGGTATTGGTATTAATATATTACAGGACCCGACAAAGTTATCGTAACACAAATCGCCAGCAATGGGGGGGGGTTTTTTAAAAACCATCTGCCTTATTTTTAGACTTACTCACCTGTAGCCAAAGCGTTTGAGATGAGTCCAGAGTCGTTGGGGTCCACCCATGCTATCCTCGAATTTGGATTCAAAATAGGAGGCTTTTGCTTTCTTGATCCCGCTGGATCCTCGTTACGTACTGCAGTAAAAGTACTGGGCTGTAACATCGCCGTTACCTTTCAGAAGCAAACTTCATGTGATTTTTTATCCTCCTCCGAATTTTATCGAGGATATCATGGGTTTATCCAAGGCTCTGTACGTGTTTTAATACGTACATCTCTGTTCGGGGGCTACTTGCTTGGTTCAACAAACGCTTAAAGATAGATCTAAAATTAGCCAGGCAGTATTAACACATCTACTGTTAAAAACTGAAAGACGGTCACAATTCGAGAGCAAGTTTCTAAAACGTCCTTAGAATATCGTTTCATTGATATAAAGAATAAATGTTTTGAGAAAAAGAATTCACCTTGAACAGTCCTTCTGGTGCAATATATCATGAGATGTAGTTTATAAAATGGCATCCCGTTTTGTATATTCCAACACCCTTACTGGGCCACCAGCCGGTTTGTGGGGCAGGAGATATTGTCCCCTGTAGCCCCATTAGTCCGGAGACACTAAGTTCTGGTTTTATTAGTACGGGGGATGTTGCAAGCTAGGGGCTAGGGACGACACTGTTAAAAAAATTGTCCGTAAGTAAAATTACGGAATTTCTGGAGGCAGTATTTTCCAGAATTTTTCGGGTAATTTACAGAAATTTCTGCTCAAAATTAACGGGATATTTTCACAGTAATTTTCACAGAAAAATTGTCCCATATATTACGGAAAAAATGTGTATTTTAACAGAATTTTTCAGTAATTCAAATTAAGGAACCAAAAAAAAAGTCCGGGAACTATTGCTGCCAGGAATATTTGAACAGATTTCGGAAATTAACATTTTTTAATGTTTTGGTTTTTTTATTTTATTGATTTTCTAAAACAGAAAAGTTACGGAAAATCTGTTTTTTAAGGGGGGGGAAAAAAAATAAAAAACTTTGGTAAAAAAAATTGTTCCATTACGAAAATGAGGTAATGCAATGGCTTATTGGTTAGATTGTAATCTACAAAAAATGCTGCTTTTTATTGATACGGAATTGGACATTCGGTTCCCGAGACATTATGGCCTTGATCAAAGTGAAGCAGTGTACACGAAATTGGCAAAAACGCATTTACTTAGCAAGTGAAAAAATTTAAATGGGTTATATTTTTTAAGATATTTTAAAAGATAGTATTATACGCCATTTTTTTAAACGCATTTATTTTGGCAAAGTCGAAGTAATAAATTAATCATATTATTTGTCCTAATTTAAAGTATTATTAAATGTACTGGTAAGTGATTTGTTATGATTTTATGTTTTCGCACCCTGCGATTTATTTAAGAAAAATTATTGTAAAAATTAATTACAGGACAATGGGATACACCGATTTCGATGATTCTTTCATTAATAATTATGATAATTCTGTATGAAATGAAAATTTAAAAAAAACAAATCCATATTTCACATCAAAAGCGCCCTCAATTTTGTCTAAATGTTTCGAGGTCTATAACTCGTTTCGTTAAAATACGCAAACAACCAAAACGAAAACGAACGTAACTAGAGAACGCTACATGCTATGCACATGAAATTCGGCATACATATTCAGCACATATAGGGCTAGTGAACCATGAAGCCCGATTTTCAAAATTGTGTTCCAAATTCAAATTACACCATGAAATTATGTGATTGGTCGGTATCAAAAATCCGGCTTCATGGTTCACTGCGTCTTTACCCCCTGCACATGCCACCCAAGTTTCGTCCCAGTAGCTTGTTTAGTTATTTATCAAGGAAGGAGCCGTGACAAAAAATGCGGAATTGGGCGCTTGCTCGCCACGACCTGGGGGTCATTTATTGAAGGCTAACACATAGCCATTGCACCAATCAACAATTAGCTGATATCATGAATAATAGATTTGCATTAAATAAACACATATTTGAACCGACCTAATGCTGATACAAACAAATTTCATTACACGCATACACTCTTGTCAGGTGCCTACCTTAACCCTTATCGAGGCTTGTCTCTTAAAGGTGATTACAATTAGATTCAGAAATGAGATCAATAAGCTAGCTTAAGCTAATGCACAAGTGTGTCGGATGCCTACCCTAACCCCTTAAGAGGCTCAACTCTTGAAGGTGAAACACAACATTAGCTAACTTAAGACAATTGAGATTATGTGTTACTGCATCGGGTGCTGACCCTAATACCCTAAGAGGCCTACTCTAAAAGGTATAAATTTAACACATCATGGGTTTGCAAAATTAGTGTCGGAACCAACGTAACTCTTGAAAATTGTAACAAATGAACAAGATTTGAGAATGCAGGCGGACTGCACTTACCCTGCCTAATGTTTTAGAGGCACGACTCTATAAAAGCTGAGCTAAGCTATCATGTGAAAATGATACTTTAGACCCCTTAGCTAAAATGGAGGGATAATTAAGTTAGCCCATTCAACTTGTTTTATTTAAAAAAAATAGGACTGCCCTCAACAGAAAGGTGACATAGGAAATCCTAGTGGACAAGTTACAGGATGGTGCCAAACTCTCCTTTCAACTCAGAGGCAACTACTCTATAGAATGAATCGGCCTATTACAAAAACTTGTTACATTCCTTTGAAAATTAATTGCTAACAAAATTGCCTAATTTGGACGATTTTTCGGGATGGCTGCTAAACCTTACCCTTAATTCAGAGGCATTACTCTGTTAAACCAAAATCGGGCCTAGACAGGCAATATAAATGCAATCTACATGAAAAGTGGAATTAGCTTAGGTGGTTGAATTCTCAAAGGGTGCATACCGATCCTTTCTCAGAGGAAACTACTCTGATAGGACTGGGAAATCAGCCTTAATACACTGAATAAATGAAGGTTAAAAATAGGCTCTGGATAATAAAGGTGGATTTGGTAAATACCATTAACCCCTTAGAGAGCACATGTTGACTAAAGATCTAGCTTCAGGGAGGGAAGGGAGGGTTTTTTTGAAAATTGAAGCGATGCAGAGCTGTACTAAAACACACGACCACACAGGTGTTAAAGGCGAGGAGCAATTGAAAAGCCCAAAAGCTATCAAAGGGAAAAAAGGGACGCGACCCTCGAACATGCGCGCGGTGATAGGCTAACCAATAATAGGAAAGCCTGATGTGATTGGATTACAAAGAACGCACATAAACAAAAGTGAAAAGACGTGAAGGTTACTAGGCAAAACATAAGGGGCTCCCACCCTTGAAAAAGGACGTTTTAATTTGGACTACCGCCTGGGGGGGCCTCCGCAAATATAAAAAACGGAATTTCAAGGAAGGAGCACGTGACCAAAAAAATGCGGAATTGGGGGTGCTTTGCTCGCACCGACCTGGGGGTCTTATTGAAGGCTAACACATAGCCATTGCACCAATCAACAATTAGGCTGATATCATGAATAATAGATTGCATATTAAATAAAAACCGATTTGCAACCGACTAATGCTGATACAAACAAATTTCATTACACGCAAACACTCTTGTCAGGTGCCTACCTTAACTCTTATCGAGGCTTGTCTCTTAAAGTGCTTCCAATTAGTTCAGAAATGAGATCAATAAGCTAGCCTTAAGCTAATGCACAAGTGTGTCGGAGTGCCTACCCTAACCCCTTAGGAGGCTCAACTCTTGAAGGTGAAACAACATAGCCTAACTTAGGACAATTGCAGATATGTGTTATGAATCGGGTGTGACCTAATACCCTAAGAGGGCCTACTCTAAAAGGTATAAATTGAACACATCATGGGTTTGCAAAATTAGTGTCGGAACCAACGTAATCTTGAAAATTGTAAACAAATGCACACGGGATTTGAGAATGGAATGCAGACGGGCTGCATTAACCCTGCCTAATGTTTTAGAGGCACAAACGAATCATAAAAGCTGAGCTACGCTATCATGAAACTGATACTGTCGACCCTTAAGCTAAAATGATGGTTAATTAAATTAGCCCCATCAACTGTTTATTTTAATAGGACTACCTAACAGAAAGGTACATAGGAATCCTTAAGTGGACAATTACAGGATATTGGTGCAAACCATCCCTTACACTCAGAGGCAACCTACTTATAGAATGCCATCGGCCCTATTTACAAAACTACTTGTTAATCCTGTGAAATTATTTGATTACAAAATTGGCCTTAATTTGACGATTTTGCGGGTAGGGTGCTAAAACTTACCCTAATCTCAGAGGGCAGTACTCCTGTAAAACAAAATCGGCCCTATACAGCAATTACCAAATGTTAGCCTAAGCAAAAAAAAACACTCGGGAATTCACAGAACTGCAGGACACACAAGACAAACATACGGCCACCACAAGTTACGTGTTGAGAGTACTGACCCCAAAACTCCCCCCCCCTCCAAAAAAAAAGGAAAAGAAAGAACAAACCTAGAGGGAGGAAAAAACAGTGGCCGAAGCTGGTTGAAATATACCGAGGTATCCTCTAGACTTTGCCGAAAGGCATTGTTACCGGACTCGGAAAGATGAAGATCTCGAGCCTGAACACAGAAGGTATTGATGATATGGGAAGTGGCTGAACAAAGTGTGCAATTACCAATGCGCTGCAGACTTTGAGCAGTTTTCTTCAAGATCTCTGGGAGGTTTACGAACCGCTTTCAATGTTTTTTCTACACGGCGACACATGCTAAGGATGACCCAACAAGAAATGACGTTGAACCACATGCAAGACTAGAGCAGTAGGGTAGGTGTATCCCTTGACATATTTGAAATCATGTAGCGAGGCCGCGCAAGGGCACCATCAAAGCCCCTCAAGAAACATCCCCACATCCTTTAGTGCGACTGTATATGACCAGCGCATTGACAATGCAAACCCCCACTAACCAAGTACGCAAAATGGCCTATAAGGGAAAAATAACAACTAAGGAGTGGATAGTCACAAAAATATATTTACTATCGAAAAAAAAACACAAGTTGAGGGCGAAAAACATTGCAACTTGAAGACAATTGAGCGGCAGCAGCCCATACTTTTGATTCTAAAGTCGGGGGTTTCGCTTAGGTTGCAACTGCTGCAGCGCTGATCTGAACTATGCGCTTGAAGCCTTTGAAGATAAGCCCAACATGGAGATACCCGTTCCTTAAAACAGAAGCATAATTGAGAAGCCAATAAAGGAACCAAGCCAAAATGTATAACTACCTAACCCCACACATTCCGCGGGGCACAAATTCAAAAATGCAGAGACCGGACATAGTTTAAGACGAGGGCTCGCAAAATAAAGACAGACTGTGTTACTCCCTTATCATATTTGACAAATGATTCTTATCACAAGTATTGTGTTACCTCCAAAGGGAAGGAAGTGAAAATGCCCCTCAGGTTAAATTACGGGACCATGTCCGCCTTTTGGATGACGACAATAGATTCCCCGATTCTAAGAATCCAAAAGGCCAGCATTACGGCCGCCTTAAAAGGAAAGCTTTCATAGGATGACGGACAATTAGCACTCAAAGGCCTACTAGACGTGACAGGATTGGAATGTTAATGGACACCTGTTAGTACGTACAAACAGGAACGTTTATACCCTTCAAGCATATTCCTCAATATAAAAAAATTTACAGAGGTCTAGACCCGGCCAGCTATTAATTTGTGAAATAAGCAAATTGATGACAACTTGAAGCAATGATTGAGGGAGCGCATTCGAATACAAGGAAAAGCTATGACGGGACGAAACGTCGTGCGATGTGAAGTTGAAGTTGGAAATTCCTTGTCCGAGTTCAAATTATCACAAAATTCAAAAAGGATAATATGCCCTTCTATGGGAGTCTCGCCAGAAGAAAAAACCTGAAATGCTCGCATGAAAAGTCATATTGCATTCAGACACTGCAAAACGAAAATCTAACAAGCTTCATAATTTCAGAACATTTGGATATTGACGGTTAATTACTGACGCCACCGCCTCGTTGTCCGACCATAAAACAAGTATAAGGCTACTCCACCGTTGTAAGTCACAAAGGACAGGCAAAAAAATTCTAACCAGGGAATGGGTAGTTACCGGACTTTATGCTATCAAGCCACTTATACTGGAACCACCTCCCAGCAAGACACCTCTACAACCAACGCCCCAAACTGAGTCTGTGAAGGTGCAATCATTTTCACTTGATCAAGACTACTGCTTCACCATTGAACTTTTACAAAATCTGCATATAGCAATCATTTAGCCACAGAAATACCGTACATGATGCCAACGTTTTGACAACCACATGTCAATCTAACAGGTTGGCGAAAGACGGATCTAACCGGGGGAGGGACTACTGCTAACTGCTCTACAAACCCAAAAGGGTAGGGACGCTATCAAAGATTGTAAATCTCTAAGTCATTTCCGGGAATACAAAGGCATTCTCGAGTTTCTCCAGTGATTACTAACAAATTTCCGTGGATAGATATTGCATAATTGTTTAAATCCATTTCAAGACCCGAATAGACTTTTCGTAGGTTAGGATAAACAGATTACAGTGCCACGGAACTCCCAACTCCACACTCACAGACCAGCCCCTCGAAACCGCAGCCACAAGATTATGGCAATGAACAGGGGGGGACCCTCCCCCCCCCCGAGGCCAAGGAAATACGCATAATGGGTTACGAAAAACAGAACCCGACCACTTGTACACAGCCCCAATTAATCTTTAAAAAGTGAAAACTATCCAAACAAATGCAGGAGTGAAATAAGAGCATATTGCACTGCTTTGTCAATAAAGTAATTAACAAAACTTTCAACCCAAGCATGCCCAAACTCAACGGGGAATTGAATAGGAGAAGACCGAAAAGCAAGATTCGAATCCGCTTACTTAATCAAACCCCTCTCCAATCCTAACAACAAGGTTAATTGCCGCATTAAACTTGTATACTTGACTACGCACAATCCCGATCATATCCATAATCACTGAGGAGCCCTCTTGGAAAGATTAAGTGCTGGATAGCCTGAAGTTCCCGATTCAATTTAGGGCTTATGCCTATTCGCGAACCGTTAGAATTTCAATAGGTTTAAACTTCTACACCAATTCTACCAGCGCAATTTCATTGATTAATTTGACCCACAAACCTGCATCTGGATTTAAAACAAGTCGATTTACGATTTGCGCATAACAGGAAAACCTAGCCTCACTTGAAAACCCAATTGAACCCATAAACAAACGACTTAAGAGCACTTGCGCAGATCTTTATTGATAAGCATTTAAATGCGGCACTAACCATACAAGAAATGGTGAGTTGGCATTTGAGCCAAAACACCCGATTAGGACATGATTTTCCACCGTGATTATCAAAACGGAAATATTTAACATGAAAGGGACATATTATACGCACACGGATGTGAGCGTTGTGTTTGTATGTTTGAGTGAATATGACTGTATTCGCGTGCGTCTGTGTTCGTGTGTGTACGCGAGCGGGGTGTGTTGATGATGGACGAGTATGTGAGTGATGTTTATACAACATTATGTTTTGTTTTTTAGATGGAGGTTTAAAATATACTATATCGTGAACTGACATATGACAAATGCTACCACATGTGGTGACTAGCCGCAATGATGGCGAGAACCGTCTAGTTTATGAATGCCCAAAAACAGACAGATCGCTTGGGATCTGGGCCCTCTCCCCCATTGTGCGCCCCCGGATCTTCAACAACTCCTTGTTAGATTCCGAGAAGAGGACCCCCTTGATGCATTCGAAGGTGATGTAAACTACCAACGTTGGGGGGAAAACCAGTAATAAACGGGGTCAGATTCCCCGTTCAATAACTGGCCAGGAAACATCTGGTTGATTTTTTGTTTGACCTAGGCGGAAACTTCAAGTACGACTTGCGGTCTGATCTGAAAGTGGCATATTTAAGCAACCGCGTGAGCACGGCTAGGGTGAGCCTTTAGAAAACTTCTAATAAATAAAATAATTTTTGCTTAACATTTTGAGGCAAAAACTGCACCACTAGAGTAAACACATAGAGACAGAAGGCCTGAGCATTCTTGCGGGGTTAAAAACTGAAAACACATGGTTATTAGGCTACTACAACTACTACACCCGTCCTAGTACTAAAAGATTTTATTTATTAGAGGCTGCTCACCGGCTTGACCTGGCATTACGGATCCATTGACGCACATACACCAGATGTAGAGATAAAAGTTCGGTCTGGCTCGGGGCTAGGACGGACGGATCCTCGTGTTGCGAATTTCGATGCTGCGTTGAAGTCCTGCGAAATGCTAACGTATCCATTAGCTTCCATTAATTGTAGCTACTCAGGCATTGCTAGTTCCGACTGGCGAATTTGTACCGGACAAACCCACAAGCGATCGAGAACACTGCTTATCCATTCGACGGGTTTACCACTTGTATTAGAGATGCAGATCTGAAAAGATGAACCAACGACGGCGTGTACTCCCGCAAACTCGAAATTAGCAATTTGAATGTTACCGGTGGAAAACAAAATGATCCTCGTAAGAAGCTTTGAGGTAAACTGGCTTACGCGTTTACCAGATCGGAAAATGCATAACTGATATGAGCGACGTTCATGATATAAAGTACGCCGACGAAAAAGATGCTGAGGTTAGTTCACAACGCCCAAGCCCGAGATCATGTCTGACGAGACGGAGCTGTATTAGTAGTACTTCTCGAATGCTAGTACTCGCCGCATTTCTTCTTAGAATAACTGTCCATTTCCTTCGCTTTACTAATCGTTCCTTCATTCGAACCATTCTTAAAACCTAGAATAATTATAGCACTTTTTTTTTTTTTTTTTTTTTTAATATTCTTTTGTTTGAACATTGAAAGCGATGCCGAGAGGTACTTAAAACACGAACACCCAGGTTGGAAAGGCGAGGAGGAAGAATGAAAGCCCAAAAGCTAACAAAGGGAAAAAGGACGCGACCCTCGAACATGCGCGACGGTGATTGATAGGCCGGCTAACCAACAATCGGAAAGCCGATGTGATGGATACAAAGAACGCTCATAACCATAAGGTGAAAAGACGTGAAGGTTACTAGGAAATCGGGGGCTCCCACCTTGAGAAAAGACGTTTATAATTTTGACTACAGCCCCTGGGGGGGCCTCCGCAAAATATAAAGGAATAGTTACGTGCCGTTCTAGTGTTTCAGCCAATCAGAGGCCTCTGAAGTGTGTTCCATGGCAAACAGAGCAAAACTGGACATGAATTTTAAAAACTGTGACATGGGTACAATATGATATGTAACATGTAATACCCACTATTTAGGAAAATTAAGAAAAATCACTTCAAAGTTCAGTGCTTCAGACCCCATACCCCTCCCTTAATTTACGGAAATTTTTAACAGTGTATAGTCCCCGGACTATGATGTGGGAATGAAAGTCCGAAGAGGACTATCAGGCCTTAGGAATAAATATCCAAGTCCGATATGGACTACCAGTCCTTAGGAATTAGTGTCCATTTCCGAAAGTAGGGACTATTAGTCTCTAGGATTAGGGTCTAATTCCGACATGGACTATAGACCTTAGGAATTATTGTTCAAGTCCGAAGGTAGGCAGACTCCTAGTTACTGGGAATTAATGCCCTGTCAGGGGTGGACTATCGCTCCTTAGGGATTAGGGTCCAATTCCGACCTGGAATATAGACCTTAGGAATTATTGTCCATGTCCGAAGGTAGGCAGACTATTAGTCCTTAGGAATTAATGCCCTGCCAGAGTGGACTGCAACTCCTTAGGGATCGGTGTCCGATTCCGACGTGGACTCTAAGTCCTTGGGGATTATTGTGCAGGTTTGTATTTGGGCGGACTCTCATTTCTTAGGAATTAATGCCCTGTCAGAGGTGGACTATATTTCCTTAGGGATTAGCGTCCATGTCTTGCGTGGACTACAATTCCCAAGAAAGTAGTGTCCAAGTCCAAGGTGGAATATCGATCCTTAGGAATTAATGTCCAAGCCCGAAGTGGACGGAGTACCAGTGCTTAGGAATTATTGTCCATGTCCTAGGTACACTCGTTCCTTAGGAATGTGTGTCCAAGTCCGAAGAATGTTAACGAATTCTATTGAGAAATGAACCTACTCTTGATAAATACTAACATGCATAGGATTTGTAGCCCTAAAATAATAACCGAGTACAACATATCAATGACACATAAGCATAAAATTGATAGGTTTTGTTTTCTCTATTTCTTTCCATGACATCTCCCCTATGTAAATTGTGACATTAAATTTTCAAATACACTTGGTGACCTAAAAAGCTTGTAATACATACTTTTCAGTGGCGGAGATTCCTGCATGATCTCATTTTTTTCAGAAGGATGTTCTATCCATTCGTAAATAGAGCATTCCCCGAACAATGACAGAACGCAGAAATCTCCACCACTGGTTGCTCATAATTGAAGCAGCACTCTGATTGGAGTAGTGCGTAATTATGTCCCCGCCTAACCCACATGACCCAAAGATCCCCTTTGACCTCACATGTGTGAACAGTCAGTTGGATCGAATTTATTAATACGAATAAAAAAAAATCGTCCCTTAGCCATGGGCGTCGCCATTAGACATTATAGCTACAGCTAGTTACCAGACTATACATACAAATGAATAGGACATGTTTTTTTAGAATTATGAACTATGTTCCCTGACAAATTTATTTGTACAATGTAGGATTCTGAAATATGTTGTATGTAATGAGAACATAATATAGAAAATATTAACCGACGGAAATAAAAATTAATTGACGGAAAGTCATGTTGTGAATGTTTGTACTTAAAAGTAGGGAGATCTTTTGGAGAGTTAAAATGCAGTGAGTTGTCAATTCAAAAGCAACGCATTTGGAGAATTATATGCAGCAAACGCTGTGATGTAGCGTGTTGTAGTGATTAGTGGATATGTTTGTACTTGAAGTGGGGAGTCATTTTGAGAGTTAAAATATGGTGAGTTGTTACCTTCAGAGTATTAGAAGAGTTACGTTAAGAAAAAGTGTGATGTGGTGTGTTATGACTGGTGTTAATGTTTACATTTTGAATTAGGGCAGGTTATTCCGAGAGTTTAAATATGGCGAGTTACCACAGAGTATCATAATTGTTTTTTATTTGCTTCTTCCCAACATTTCAATATATGAAAGAGTATGTTACATCAAAATACTTTCTGTACTGTGAAGGTGACAACTTACTATACCATATATTTACCCCTCTAAACTACCCTCTCTATACTTGACAAGTACAAACCACTTTTTTATTTCTTCGTAACACACCAAACCAGAATGTTTACCAAACACAACTCTTGCAATACTCTGAATTAACTCACCACATTTAAAACTCTACAAAAGGGCCTTCAATTTTGTAGGGTTTTCAAACCATCCCCAACACATCAACATATAGACGCCATATACCAAACTTTGCCATATCTAACTCTGCCAATAATGAGTAACTCACCATATTTGACCTCTTTTAATGACTACCCCCACTTTAAAGTACAAACATTCCCAACTCGCCAATAT